>OU744320.1:16857645-16915172 GCA_916610145.1 Eristalis arbustorum | reverse complement strand
CTCCTATCCAGCAAGATAAGATAACTTTCACCGCAACCCTTACTCAGTTGCCGCCACATGTGTGATTCGGCTCCCCCGCAGCGCCCGGCCACCCATCAAACACTTAAAATTATTACAACATCGTTTGCCTCCGACTGGCGCACAAGGCGTCAAACTAACATGCACAACTGTACGCGCCCCAGTGGAAGGACGTCGCGCATAGTTTTCCGAAGCTGATGAGAATTATTTTCCATTGCCATGCCGAAGTGAACACGAAAATCCCATCTGCGGCATTTGGGGAATGACTTGCAAGTTGTGACGCTACTGCGCGCCAGAGCTACCTCTTCAATTTGCACAGGCGGCAAGGGACACTCCACCTTCGTCAAATGAGGGAGCCACGGCGGCGGTGTTCTTGTGTGGGGACCCCCGCCAGTGACGGAAACCACTGTCTGCGAGGAAGCGCCACCCCCACCACAAGCTTGCCAGCGCGAAACCGCGCGCACATATTTACATCGGGTCCCCCTGGGACGGCGAGGTGTCATACCTGGGCCACTGCGCCTTCCCTTAAACTTTAATTCTAAACAACAACTACGAAGTGAAACAAAGAAGAAAAACCGGAGCAGGAATGAGAGTTGCCACGACGAGTTTGGCGGGATTAATTAATTATGCATGCGTAAAATTATTTTCTCATTAGTGTGACATTTGTTGTAATCATCCGCAGCTGGGCCCGGGCAGGGGTGCGATGGCGAGAAGTTTTGCTTGAAATCAATACCGCCGGGGCATTGGATTAAAAGTTGTGATGAAGGCGCAAGGCGCCAGGCGCCCGGGGATAACTTGAGAAAGTCACGTTTTCGGCTGAGAGACTGGTTCTTTTTCTGATTCTCTCCTGATTGATGGGCCAGCAGGAAGGTCTGTGGCGAATTTGACATTTTTTCTCTGTCATGGAGCGGACTTGACAGCTGGACAGGGGTAAGTGTCAGCGGGTGTGGCGTGCATAGGAAATTTCCAATTAGGCACGCAAATCTGACTGAACCTTAATCCATGCGGATGCATGAATAATGAATGTTTGGCTAACCGATTTGAAGAGTTGGATTCGGACGGGCGTCGGGTATGTGGGAATGGTTTAATAAATTATCACGCGATTTTCGGGTTTTTTATCAAAGTTAACCGAAGCTACATATGGGCTGTGGATGAGCTTCCCCCTGGTGGTGCGGGGGATATGCGTAATCTGTGCCAGGCTCATCAGCGAGTGAGTTTTAATCAAAAATATGTGTGTACCTTCGGGAGTGACATTTGTGTGATTTAGGATTTAGTTGGAATAACAGGGAATGATGAGAGTGGCGTCACATTTGGATGGGGATCAGTTTCTACAGCAACCACTATCTCTGGGCGTACTATTGGTCTCCCACCAGTGAAGGGAGGAGAATACGTCGAAACAGTCGGACTTTAATCAGCTCTTCGCGTCAAAAAAAAAAACAGTGGAGGGATATAAGTTAGCACCAGATCGAATGCAAATGCATAAAAAACTGTATGATCATCCTGCGTAATCATTCCCACAGCATCTGCACAAATAGCAACCTGATAGATCCCACATTCCATCACGTACTGGCGAATGTAATCCAACACCTCCTGTAGGAGCATCGCAGCGACAGCAGCGACGGATGCACTGTTAATAGGTCACTTGGGGCATACTTCGTGTATTGTTGGTTTAGTTTTCAAGCGACTGTCAAATAAAGAGGAGCTAAATCCTCTGCTACAAAAATAATGTAGTTTTAATTGCTATTCCGGCGTGTTCAATTTTGCGATCACACAGATTACGTTCGAGCTCGTTGACCAATGAGTCTATGATCTCGCACAAGTCTTGCAAGATTCACGTCCATTTTCAGATCGATAGCTGCTTTGACAGCTGACGTGAGGTTTGATTTTCAATAGTCCTATTGTTGACAGAGCCCGCATGACTTCAATCAAACTTCGTGTTTTGTCATTTTTTTTTTTAGTATCGTTATACAAGTCATAATGGAAAGAGTAACACCACAAATTGTCACGCTGTATTGCGCAAATCAGCGTTCTGTGAGAAGACCCGATGAGTTTTCGTGAACTTCGAGGAACTTACATTACGCTTAATCCACATACTCAAACCCATTCTAACGCCACTCGCACATTTGAGTCCCAGTTAGCATTTGCGAATGATACTCAACTCCAAGCACGAGTTTACAAGTTTCGTGTTGATCGCTCAGTCGTCCATTTAAGTGAGCGGTCTTCGTCTAACTTTCGACTTTCAAATGTAGAAATCTGTCATGTTTAACTGATCCCGGTATCTTGTCCACTGCGATTGCGAGAAGAAACGAGCTGGAAATGGCGCCCAGTAAGAATCCTCAATGGTTCGGAGTACAACGACATCCGGGGTTGTTAGATGTGGTACTTTGTCTTCAATGATTTATAATGAATGGATTACAAGACTAACTACTTGGCTGGAAAATAGCCCTTCCTCAATAATGCACAATTTCAACACTCGTCAAAAGTTTCCCAAATACTATAAAAGAAGGCGTAATGTTTGCCTTTTTTCTTACTCCACACCATTACCCTTCCATCAGAAATCCAAAGAGGTTGAACATGCTCTCATCTGCATCCATAATGGATTTTTCTTTTTCTCTGCAAACTCTTGACGAATGCTGCAGTTGTGCATGATTGGGGAAAGGCTATTTTCTAGCCACTCGACTGATTAACCCTTCTAAGGGAGCCTGTACACTACGACAGTGACAAATCGATCCGTGTTCATTCCCAGCATCTTGGCTTGGCATATTCGACTCTATATGCTTTCTGAAACTCAAGTACATGGTCTCGGTAAACAAGACGGCGTCATTCAGCGCGTGAAACAATGGACTTGTAGAATTTTTTGTGATTCGCACTTAATTTCACGTTTTGTTTCTGTAAAGTGTCCGCCTGGATCGTGCAATATCACACCTTTTTCTATTTGGGCATGTAAGGTCTCAGATTTTCAAGAACATGTCCGCTACAATTCACGCTATTAATTGGAAGCCACGCAATCGTGTTCAAAGAGGTGAATATGTGTCAGCAAAGTTCTGAGAAGACTCCGTCTGATGAACGCCGTAGTCATCCACCTTCTTTGAACTTTATTGACAAAGTAGCAGCCAGCACAGCCCTAAGCCTATAAACACTCCGAATGTGTTCCGAACGCGCCATCGCTTACTCAAGCAATCTTAACGAATTTTGTCCAATTCCTTTACCTCAAGTCACCTTCGAGACGAATTTTTTCCACCAGCACCTGCCAGATCGAAGTGAATTTCTGACAATCAGACGCTGGGAGACGGCAGACGAAAATGACAAACTATCAGATCATCTATATATATTGTACAACACAGAAAGGTTACTAACAAGCGTCTCCACGAACCATTCAACAACTTCTTTATCACTCCAAATTGCAGACTGCCGTCGTACATGATCTCTAGCATATTTCCAATCTTCCTCATCATCAGCATCAGACTGAGCTCCACAATTGACAGTGAGCACAGTGTCAGATTCTAGAAAGATTCAGAAATTACAGATCGATAGTCGTCGAGTCAGGAGAAAAATACAAGCTATACGTGTCTTGAAAATGTTTGACATTCCTCCTAATCCCGTCAGGTTGCGCCATATGCCGATGGCTGAGTCAGTAATGTCGGTAGATTCAGTTCAAGTTTGGAAAAGTATTCAGAAAGGTATTCACGGTGTGGTGGCCAGTGGTGTTGTCGGTATGTGCGGCGACTCCAATGCACTTGAACCGCGACGTCTAGGTTCTATCGCTGGTCTGCACGACAAAAATAATTTTCACGGCGCCACATCTTTCAATTCACTGACAATGCTCAAAGAGTATTTCCTGTCTAGAAAAAGCTTCACAAACTTGGCTGTTCGGAGGCGGGATAAAACTGAAGGTCTCCTCCACTCGTGGTAGAACAAAAGCACGCACAACACGAGTGGTTGCTGAGAAGTTCGGCACTGGCCCTCTACTGGCATTCATTTTCATGCCACATATGGAATCCGGATGTTGGTGAAAAAAATGCTATTAATGAAAATCCAACTCAATCGCAATTCATACATTTTGTTAACGTTTTCAGTCCGAAATGAGTAATAAAATACCTCGGCAAGAACAACTGAAAAATGTGGGTTGTGCCATTCCAACTTGAAAGCCCTTGCCAGTACCTGTCGGATAACCATCCTCAGCCAGGACTCTAAACATGCTGCGAACTTGTTCCGGAGTCCAGAATGTTGATCTTGCCACAGGTGGCAACGTTTTTAAATGACAACACTAGAAGCACGTTCTTTCGCAAGTTCGTGTAAATGATGTCGTAAGCAAGTAGCCAGTTGTTTATGAGTCACTCGCTGCCATTGAGTTGAAAGATGCTAAAATGGGTCCGGAGGTAAATAAGACCAAACCCAGGTTCGTACATTCTGCCGTCACAAATATATAAACAATATCCACGTCTTGGGTACACCATGGATAAGGTCCCTGTTCCGTGGATATGCTGTTCAAACAACATCAGTTTCGGTTGCATTTTTTTGGCCTAAGAGACAATTGAGCGATGGAACCATATCTCGAAGGAGTATGCTTACCGTAGGCAAATCACTGATCGTCACGATCCTGCTCTACGGCACGAGCAATGTCAAATAGGAAGGAATGGGTTCTTGTACTTTTTTATGTACGCTGATGGCATCGGGAAGTGAAGATTCTGCCTTGGAGTCACATGAGTCTCGTCAGGCGCATGCGACTTGGTTCCACGGGCCAAATAGGACAATGCAATAAGAGGACAGAGCGAAGAATCGGCATTGAAGGTGCCTGCTGTTCGAAGCCTCGATCCCTCGTCAACTGTAGCGTCAGACAATGAACAATAAAACACCTTCCGCCATCATCTTCCTAGACAAATTCCCTATTTCACGATTAACTTGAACAATTGCCTCGGGATCATTCGCGTCCCATCGATCCTTAATGGAACCTCCTCCACTGTGACCAATCCCTTCAGCAGCAACCATTTAAGCCCCACCGCGTCCCTCAGTCATTCGGTCGGAATCGCAAAGGATGCTGCCACCATCACAGGCTCCCACATTGCATGTGCATATTCCCGAAATAGAAATACTTCAGCTGCAACCGCCCCAATTCGTCGAGCAACCTCTGCTCACATCATGACGTTACTAGGAGAGTTGCCTGCAAACTATGTGACCTTGGCAACAGGAGATTTGTTTTCCTTTTTTTTTTTTGGCATTTCAGCAAGCCATCCGAGGCCCATCAGGCACCAGCCCTCGAGAACACAAAAACGAACAAGCTCCAACCACTTCGACATAGTTCTTCCTCAATTAAAGCCGAGCCCATGCTCACTCATTCATTCGTTTTCCTTTCCATTTTGCACTTTTTCCACATTTTTTTGTGTGTGTTCATCCGCCCTCCTCTTGAACCTTAGCGGAGAGTAATAAACTACTTCATCCACTTTCCAGTTGCGTGTGTGCCTCCGAAAGGAACAAGTATGTGCTTATTTCTTGCATCACAGCCCCAAATGCACATATTACGTGGCCTATATACGCTCCGAAGTGCACATGGAAAACTTCATTGAGCAACATAGTGTGCTTTTGATCGTGTGGCATGTGCGCCAGGGCGGCTTACATAGCCCGGCCTGGCCTCTGTAACCGGTACACCGCCCATGTTGTCCTCCTATTGCCACCAATGTGTTTATGATGTACATGTCCATGTAGTCCTGCTCCTCTCGTTCGCTCGCTCTCTCTCTCTGTTGGCTGGCAGGACGAATACATAACGAACCCATGGGGCAGATGGTTTATGCATTACCGAATAACTTTATTGACTCGCACATAATGCATGCATCCCTCCTGTGCCATACGTGGTCCGTTGTTAGTTATGTCCATTTTATGTAGGTTTCGGGCACGATGCAAAATTACGAACTGCTGCTGGAGCACTGCACGGTGTTAGAGAGGGTAAGCAGGGCAGGGCAACCTTTGGAACTTTTCGGAAGCGTTGCCCTGACTTACATCCTGCATTTGTGGATATCATTCCGTTCGTTGGTTGGCGAGTGTTCTTCTTCTCCTCTCTTTCGCTGCCTTTAGCTTTTTTGTTTTTAGCTACTCCTTGCGTTTGCGGGGCTCCCCCTGTAGCAAGGGCGGGTATGAATGTCCAACTAATGCATGATAGCCGTCAGTGACCGTGGGTTCGCGCCTGCTTATGGGGACGGGATGGCCGGCTGTGTACTAGAGCTGGAGACGATTGAATCTCCAGGACATAGGTTAGCTGGGATTTATGGGATTTCGTTTGTTAGCCGGTGCACTCGTGGTGGATGTCACCAGCGTCATCGGGTGACGGACGAACACGGTACGTGGGTGTGGCTCTTCGACAAATGCAATTATTTTGGTTCAAGTTTCGGTTAAATTAAGCATTCTTGGGTTGTTTTTCCGCGTCGACGAGGAATTGCTTAATTGCGCATGAGGATGGGGAAATTGTTGGGAAGGCGAATGGAAACGAGGCGTCTTGTGCTGACCGAGGACGGGATGTGGTGTTCAGGGATACCCCGAAACTGAGTCACGACGTGACCACCTATGAGATGTACATATTCCTCGTCTGCGAGGTTTTCTTATAATAAAAACACATTTGACTCCAATCGAAGGCTTTGAGATGTCTCAACTTACGCCAGTTCAGAGGTGGTTATCATTGTCATAGTCAGCTCCAGCTGTTGATAGGCATGTGAAAGTAACTTGAATCGATTGAAATTTCCGTTGCTTCGATAACCGTGTCGACTTCGAAGATAGCCACTAGTGCACCTACACTTTGGAGGACACTAGGTGAACAGCAGAAACAATGTTGGACCAAGTGTAGTCGCCTGGGGAACTCCAACGAGGAAATGGAAAATTCTCTATGTAATTAACTCTGGAAAACGCAAGATGCGATGATAATAAAGAAGCAAGCGGTTGGATCGCCTTTTTTCACGATCTTCCAAAAGTCCGTTCAACACTTGCTTGATGTGATTGAACAAACACCGCGAGCTGTCAGAGGTGCTCGTGGGCTTAGAAGCGGCTCAGAAGCTGCCAAAATGAGTCAGGAGGTAACTGAGGACAGCGTACATGCTGCCATCGAGAAATGACGCATGACATCGACGTCTCGGACAGAGCTTCAGAATGGGTATAAAAACTTCGAGGTTGTCGAAGACTTCGTCGACCTCGGCTTAGCAGTGAATAGGGACAACAACATCAGTACCGAGATCGAACCAATCGCTGTTTCTTTACGCACAAGAAACTATTGAGTAATAGAGGCCTCTCTCGTAGGACCAATCTGGCTTTGTTCGTCCCAGTCCTGCTGTACGGCGCAGAGTCATGGACGCTATTAAAAGCGAACTAGGCAGCGCTTGGGATTTTCGAGAGAAAACTTCTGCGTGCGTTTTTTGGTCCCGTTTGAGTAGATGGCATATGGAGGAGGAACTCTATAATCTGTACGGCGGCATGCGCCCAGTTAAGCGTCTGCAGGTACAAGGGTTAATAGATGGCTAGGTTATGTAGAGTGTATGCACATCACAGCTCCGACCCGAAAAATGTTCGAATCTGAGATAAAGGGACAATGTAACAGAGGACGCCCACGAAACAGATGGCGAACCAGGCTTGGAAGGTCCTCAACAAGCTGGGGGCAGCTGGAAGAAGATGGTGCCGACTGGAGGATCAGTTTGTGCAACCGGACTGTAGGGCATCTCTAAGAACAAGAACATGACCCTAAAGACCTTTTCAGAAGGAAGTTGGCGTTCTAGTCTGTACTTAATGTCGTATTGCTGGACATTGTCGAAGGTTGCTCAAAGAGTATCTCCTGTCTAGAAAAAGCTTCTCATACAAAGCCGTTCGGAATCGGCATTAAACTGTAGGTCCCTTCCACTCGTGAGAGAACAATATCACGCACAACATGAGTGGTTGCTGAGAAGCTAGGCCCTGGGGTCACCCATATTATTATATTATTCCCTTCTGGGAGACTATTTGTCTAGTTGTTTATGTGTTGTTCTTCATCAATGATGAAGAGAGAAAGGCTACTTTCATTGCTTGGATATTTTCCTTCTTAGTTTTCATCTGCTGGCACCCATATTAGTTTGAACCTCTGCGAAAAAATGCTTGATCTTTACCAATGTTGACATTAACCAAGAATAATGTAAAAATATATACTGAATTCATCAGGCCCTTTGTCTTATTATTCTTCTTTGGCTGGCGCTACAGTCCGGAGTGAACCTGGTCCTCAGCCAAAATGCCTCTCCATGCCGGGCCCTGTTTTGTGCTAGCCACGCATGTTCAACTTATGCAGATCCCCTTCTAGCAGCGTGCGCCACCGTAGGCGTTGTCTTCTTTTACCGCGGTGTTCCTCGGGGTTGGTAAAAGACTTTCCGGGCCGGAGCATTGGTGTCGCTCGACATGACCTAGCCATCTGAGACGAGGGAGACGAACTCGTCTGACCAGGTCGATGTCACTGTACAGCCCGTACAGCTCGTCGTTCAGTCTCCTCCTCCAAACACCATCCGTACATACGAGACCGAAGATAATTGAAGGAATTTTCTCTTGAAGCGAAGAATATTCTCGTCCGCTTTAGTTAGTGTCCATGCTTCGGCGCCATAGAGCAGTACTGGGACTATCAAGGTCTTATATAGAGATATCGAGAGATGACTTTATGCCTCAATGGCCTTAGGAGTGCGAAAATGCAGCGGTTGGCCAAAGTGATCCTCCGTTTTATCTCCGCGGTGGTGTCATTATTTGTATTGACTTCGGAGCCTAGGTAGACAAAGTCGTTCACTACTTCAAAATTACAGCTGTGTATAGTGACGTTGGCCCTTTATTTGCAATATTTTAATTTGCCGACATTTCTCTCCCACATCGATTTCGTCATGGTCCATCAATGATTTCAATTGTTCTCCGCTTTGACATGAATAATTAAACTTCTTCTTCTTCGTTGGCGCTACAGTCCGGGGTGGACCTGGGCCTCAACCAACATGCCTCTCCAGCCAGCACGATCTTTCGCCAGCTGCCTCCAGTTGCGCACACCAAGTTGGTTGAGGTCATTTTCCACTTGTGTGCGCCATCTAGTGCGAGGACGTCCTCTGTTGCGCTGTCCCAATGGCTCGGTGTCGAAGACTCTTCGGGCCGGAGCTGTGGTGTCCATCCGCTCTACATGACCTAGCCATCTTAAGCGTTGGATCCGAAGACGCTTAACTAGGTGCATGCCGCTGTACAGCCCGTATAGTTCGTGGTTGAACCTTCTCCTCCAAACGCCATCAACGCAAACAGGACCAAAGATCGTACGCAGAACTTTTCTCTCAAAACAACCAAGAGCTTCTTCATCCGCTTTCAATAGCGTCCATGTCTCTGCGCCATAGAGCAGGACTGGGATGATCAGGGTTTTATACAAGCTCAATTTGGTGTTTCGAGAGATGGCTCTGTTACTCAATTGCCTCTTGAGCCCAAAGAAACAGCGATTGGCAAGAGTAATTCTGCGCTTGATCTCGGTACTGGTGTTGTTGTCCCTATTTACTCCGGAGCCTAGGTAGACGAAGTCCTTGACTACCTCAAAGATTCTGCTGCCCAATATGACGCTCTGTCCGAGACGTCGATGTTGTGCGTCCTTCCGTGATGACAGCATGTACTTTGTTTTGCCCTGGTTTACCGCTAGACCCATTTTAGCCGCTTCCGCTTCAATGCCAGCAAACGCCTCATTGACGGCTCGCTGTGTTCGTCCAATCACGTCAATGTCGTCCGCGTATGCAAGCAGTTGAACGGACTTTTGGAAGATCGTGCCTCGGGTGTTGACGTTAGAGTTTCGCACGATCTTCTCAAGTATGATGTTAAAGAAGTCACATGACAGCGTGTCGCCTTGCCTAAAACCTTTTTTGACATTGAAGGTCTCGGTGAGTTCGTTACCGACCTTGATGGAGCAGCGAGAGTTCTCCATCGTCATCCTGCACAGCCTGACGAGTTTGGCAGGAATGTCAAAACTAGACATGGCGCTGTATAGCTCGTCTCTATGCACGCTGTCATATGCGGCCTTGAAATCGACAAATAGGTGGTGGGTGTCGATCTGCATCTCTTGAGTCTTTTCCAGGATCTGCCGGAGTGTAAATATTTGGTCTATTGTGGACTTTCCTGGCCTGAAACCGCACTGATAAGGACCTATCAGGTTGTTGACAAAGGGTTTCAGCGTTCACACAGAACGGCAGAGAGTATTTTATAAGCGATGTTAAGGAGGCTGATCCCTCTATAGTTGGCGCAGTCAAAGGGGTCTCCTTTCTTGTGGACCGGACAAACGACGCTGAGATTCCACTCATCGGGCATGCTTTCCTCCGACCATATCTTACAGATGAGCTGGTGCATGCGCCCAACCAGGTCATCTCCAGCTGCCTTAAACAATTCCGCGGACAATCCGTCCGCTCCAGCAGCTTTGTTCGACTTCAGTCTAGATATCGCTATCTTAACTTCGTCTAAGTCGGGGGGACGGAATTCGTGTTCATCATCGTCCAAATTGAGTGAAACATTCTGCCTGACAGCGGAATTTGTGTCGTCATCGCCGTTTAACAGTCTACAGAAATGATTTTTCCAAATTCTCAGCATCGACTGCGATTCTACTACTAGTTGTCCATTTTCGTCCCTGCAGGCTTCGGTCCGAGGTCTATATCTTCCTGATACTTGTTTTACCTTTTGGTAAAACTTTCGGACCTCCTTCCTGTCGTAACACCTCTCCATCTCCACGACCGCGCGCTTCTCATGCTCTTTCTTTTTCTTTCTGAGAAGCCGGTGCTCTTCCCTTCTCTTCTGTTCGTAGAGCTCACGAACAGCTCTCGTTGTTCGATGCAGCGTTGCCTTGTAGGCCTCCTGCTTGGCTGCATGTACCTGCCTGCACTCGTCGTCAAACCATGGGTTCCTTCTGGGTGGTGTCGTGAAACCCAGCACATCAGTGGCAGCTTCTTTGATGGCTTTTTGACAACGTTTCCATTCTTCTTCTATTGAATGTGCAGGCAGCGTCGAACTTTCAGAGAGTTTCAGGGAGACTCGGTCGGCAAAGTTCCTAGCGGTAATTAAACTTGAAGATAATAATAATAATATGGGTGGTGCTACAGCCCGTAGAGCGCCAGGGCCTAGCTTCTCAGCAACCACTAGTGTTGCGTGCTATTGTGCTCTCACGAGTGAAAGATAAAATATAGAATAATGATACGTAATAGGAACTCCAATAGTCTATAAAGCGTCGTTTCCTTTTCAAGACCGGAGTGCATCTCGTTCGAAATAAAGCAAACATTTTGTCAACATTTTTCACAATTGGGCTTAAAAATTTCACAAATTTCACTGATGTCACCTATTCAGCTTCGCAGTTTTCTGCAATGCCACAGTGTTTTCCGGCCTTCACATGTGACGGTTGCTTAAACAGTTGTCCGTCTGGGATGGGCAGCAGTTTAGGGAAGTCTTCCAGTTCAATGTGAGTGCTGCTTAGAGACTTGACGAGCTCTCTGTTTGACATCGCATGCGTGTCGCTCCAATATTGGGTTGATTGGATGTATGCATAGAACCTTAATGTAGGCACCCAAACCCTTGGCGCCGTATTGTCCTGCTTCAGCCCATCTATCTTTGGTGGTCAGACTTCCAGTAGGGTTTGAATGATATGCTGGTTGAGAAGTTGGGTGCAGAGATGTGATATATACAATTTAGTTTTCATGCATTTGATACGTAGCAACTTATTTGTAATACGTTTATCTCGATCCTATTTAGGATCCTTATATATCCTCGCAAGACTCTGCGGGATTCTGCAACACCTCTTCTAGAGCCAACGCGCCACAGGCTAATGTGTTCCATAGCCCATTGAAAATTAACGCATCCAGTATAAGGCAAATATTTGTTGACTATTTGGCGGTAACGTGTGGATACCTTTGGTAGTTATCAAAGAGTTTTCAAATGAATATTTTGTTTTATATCTGCTCCACTTCTTGTAAGTCTACTTCGATTTTTAGGGAAATTTGCTTCACTTTCTCGGATCTGCATTCTCATCTCTGGCTGGGAGTTGTGGTCGTCTTAGTTGATCTGTCGAGGATGATGCAGTGTTCGGAATGAAGTTCCTTCTACATTTGCCTCACCACTGCCTGTTCGGCGAATAAAAAAATACTAAAGGGGTATGTTCAAAGTTGCAAAAGGGTCCAAATACGCTTGGTTATACACACGCCTAGTTACCAGGTCCTTTGCCAACCAATTCCAATATTGTTTGCTCTCGAGCTCCTAGCTCCAATTTGCAGTCAATAAAGAATTCTTCGAAATAAGTTGACTTTTAAGCACTTTTCTGTGAAAAACCACTGGTCTTCCTTCTACGGAAACCCATAGAACGAAAGATATAAACTCAAACTCTCACAATTCTCCGGAATCGGCTGCCACAGTTCATCGTAGAACCTACTTAACTTACCCAAAAATAGCATATTACTCGTTCACGTGCACATCCCTTGATCCTTTGAACCTGTCGACCTCTTTCAGCGGTTAACTCAAATCCTTTCCTAACCAGGTTCTTTAACTGTTCCCAGAATCAAAAACGAACTCCCCTCTTCTCCATTCATCCCACGACTGCGTAGGCGGCTCGTTGAGTTTCTCCAGAATTTCGAGATTCAAATAAAACCGCTCCACAGTCTTAGTGCCCGCCGAAGTGATTGCAAAAAGCAAAACGATTTGTAGCATCATTTTCCCGGAACGTGAGTATGATCCTTATCCGTCACGGAATGGTACACCGTACACCGTACGGCAAACCAATTCCAGAGGTGCTTGCTCCTGTATCCGGTAACCATTCATTTGCCTAAGAACTAAGTTTGATATGCACGGCATACGCCACCGCACCCACCTGCTCCGATATAATATTCGCAGTGCACACTCTCGCCTAATGAGGTTACCGCTTAAGGGTACGAAGCGGCGGTGCAAACTGTTACAGGAAACTATTTTGCCACCGCAAGAGACTACCTTTTGATTTCGCCTCAAACGTCCGAACAGATGTCAGCCGCTCCAGTCGGGGGGAAATCTTCTCGCCATTAGGTACAGTAGCCTGCAAACCGCAAAATCTGTTCTCTTCTCCCATTCGGGAGGAGCAAACCAGCAAAAAAGCGACAGAGCAGTGGGTTGCTGTCCGCCCGTCGGTGTACCACTTCCGCTTGTAAATCCATGAGGCGGCTTGGGACGTTTGCAGACGAACGCTTACGCAACTATCCCCGGCGGTTGCGCCTCGCCCGGCTACAGTAACGACAACCCTAATTTACACGACGACGTGACGTGGTCCTTTTAGGAATTTTTAATTACATTTCATTGTAATTCAATTCACATAAGGATCTCGTAGTCTTCCCCTCGCCGTGCACGGCGCTCAGACCTTGTCCTGCTTTGTTGACGTGCACAAATGTGGGACGCTGGGGCGGCTAAAGAGGTGGGCGCTTGGCATAATTTAACCCCAGCACCAGTGCCGACACACACTCGAACACAGTCATCATCGGAATTAAGACTCCACTGATTGCGCCCGTTTCGCCCGTTCAGCCATTCCGATTCTGACACTGGGATTCCTCCGCCGTCATGCCGTGTCGGTGTTGAGGGAGGGCTGATTGTTGTTGAGCAGTATTGCGCGCCCGTTATTAAATCGTACCCCCTGTGCCCTGGTTGGAGCGACTCCTCCAAGTCGAGTGTGGTGCGTCTGACGGCTTTTGTTTGTTCGCTGAAAATCAGGATGATCCTTTTTGCTGGGAAATCAAAATTTTCAGCTCGGGCAGGGACTCATTTGGAGCACACCATGTACGCCACTGGGAATGGGCTGGTTTCGAAAACTATTTCGCTCCGAGGGGCACCGCACACACGGCAGTCGGGTAGTTTCTTTTCGCATTTGCTCAGTGGCTGAACGACTGCAGGAAACTGAGTTCGCTTCTTGGAAACCGAAATTTTCATTGTCGTTGGTTAACCGTGTGTGGGTTTAGTTACGCAGAATAAATTTACATAAACGGGGCGAGTGCTAGAAGTTGCCAAAGTAATTGAAGGCAACGAAGAAAGGGAAATAAATTGATTTTAGCGAAGCGCGCCGTCGCGTCGTGCGGTAATCCTGCCGACTTGGGTTTGCTTTGTTCATCAGGGTGCTTGGCGTGGCTTAGACGTGAATATTCATTTCTGCGAGGAATTTATGAACTCATATGCATTCGATTATGGTAAACTGAAATATATTCTTTTGTCATGTCGCCACTGTAGTTTAAGTTTGAATTGTAGGTTCGTTTGGGAAGACTCACACGCAGTTCGACGACTACTCAGCTTGCCAGAGCCTCGAAAAACTGTGGAAGCCAATCTTTTTCTCACCACATGTCAGGACATATGAAGATGGCCCCCCCTTGGCCATTTCATAGAAAAAACGTCTGAACGCCACAGTGGACTGGTACTCGAAACCATAATTGAATGCTTGGAACCACGCCTTCGCCAATCTTCGTCCTGGACAATGTTTCCAAATGATTGTATAAATAATCTTCTGGGTTGTGTACATTCCAAGGGATTTATATATACTATAAGCATTGTATCACGTCTGTCTGTCTTCAGTTTGAGGCATGTCCATTGTTCGATAAAAAAAATGGGACTATGACCACTCCCTTGAGGGACTCGAAATCTTTCGTGTTCCTTGGACGGATCCAAACTAGCTTTCACTAGAAGCCATTGTGCCACACCCTAACGAAGACTAGAGAGACGTTAAGGAGAGCGCTAGGCCAAGCCATTGCTCATCCTTAAGTCTGTTCAACTTACTTGTCAAGCGGGCTACCCACGAATGGTCTGAACCTGAGCTGCCATTGCTGCCTTCCAATGCTGACGGCCCTGGGCACGCTGCTGCCAGTCATCAAGACCAAACTGTCTTATATCCGCCATGACTTTATCTGTATTTCGATTTCCCTCTCCTTCTCTAACCAGGAGGCTCTGATTCGAAAACCATGTTAGCTGAAGCGTTGGTGCTCATGCGCTCGATGTGGCAGAGCCAATGCACTCGACGGACTACATCCACATGCTGGTACAGTTGGTAGAGTTCGCGGTGTCTTTTCCAGCATTCACCTTCCTCGTAGACGGGACGAAATATCCGACGTGGAATTATTCTTTCAAAGGCACCAAGAATCAGCTCTGCAGTTTTGCTTATCGTCCAGCTTTCAGCTCCATGCTGGCAAAATAAGAGTTTTGCGGAGCATAATTGTTGTCCTTCGAGACGAAGTTTTGACCCCAGTTGTTACGACAGACCGATGTAACATCGGTTTCCATTCGAGGTTCTTCGTCGGATCTCCACTGTCCGTAGTACTTATTTTTTCTTTTGTACTCATTGACTTCAAGACCAGCTCGTTTCGCCTCTTCTTGAATTGCCGTAAATGACTCAACTACTGCACGATAGGAACGCGTGACGACAAGGCGTGGTTGGGATTGTGAATTTGTACTTCTCTTATAATGCACGGTGTTCTCTATGACAGTTTAAAATTACTGCGGTTAGTAAATCGCAATTGCAGTTATGAAGGGTTCCCCACTAGGGACTTGATAACTTTGAATTTATTTTCTGAACGCACTCGTTTACTAATCATCAAACTGTCATCCTTAATTTATTCACACAGCATTTTCATCGATTTATAATAAAAATGGGTGGTGCCACAGCCCAAAGGGGGCCAGGGCCCAGCTTCTCAGAAACCACTCGTGTTGTGCGTGCTTTTCTTCTCTCACTAGTGGAAGGGACCTGCAGTCTTATGCCGACTCCGAACGGCCAAGTTTGAGAAGCTTTTTCTAGATAGCAGTTGCCTTTGAGCACTGTCAGTGACTTGAAAAAGGTGGGGCCGTGAAATCTATTTTTGTTGCACAGAGCAAGAATCGAACCTACGACGTCGAGATTGGGGTCGAGGCACATACCCACAACGCCACGGGCCACCGCTTCGATTTAGTTGTGATTAAAAAAGTGTAAAATCGCAACATCACTAACCGAACCCAGCACTTCAGTTTAGCAGATGGGTAACCTGCTGACTTAAGCCCGGTAGACACGAGACAAACTTTCAAAATATTAAAACTCTTCGACTCCTGCAACTGTTTTAAACTCTTTTAAAACTCTCATTACACACTCAAGAGCTTTTATATCGACATGTCACTTCTCTTTATTTGAAAAATTGAAGGTCGATTAATAAATCGATGCAATCGAATGTTACTATAGCGAATTTTGGAGGAGATTCTAAAAACACTTTATATGTTGATTCGCGAAAAAACGTTGGACAGACTTTAAAAAAGCAATTTGCGCGGACTACTTCCTTAGGCTTTATTAATATCTGCCCAAAGGTGATTTAAAAGAAGGAATGAGAATTGGTTACTGCAAGACAATAATGACTCGAAACCTCGCAGTCGTTTGTGCAGTGCGTGGAAACAAACAAATGACGTCGATGTTTTAGATTGGTCATCACAGTCGCCGGATGCAAATCCCATTGAAAATGTTTGCCCATTCATGAAGCTTAAGCTCCAAGGAAAGAAGATCTCGACGGTCAAGCAATTATCACAAAAAATACGAGTCTCATGCAGATCTTTGCCTCAAGATTGTGAGATTAGTTGAAAGCATGCCTCGACGACACCAAGCAATTATTGATAATGGAGGAGAGTGGAGAACATAAAGGGTGCTTAAATTTTAAGGGTTTTTGGTTCAATTAGGTATGGAACAAAATATCAGCCAAATGGCCATCGCGACCGCGTTCCGATGGTCCACATTTTCAATGACACTGAAGCATAATTGGGGTTCTATGCCGTTAATGTGCCGATTTATCTCATCCTATCTTCTTCTTATTCATCTTTGATTGGAGCTACAGTCCGGGTGGACCTGAGTCTCAACCAACATGCCTCTCCAGTTCTTTCGCCAGCTGCCTCCAGCTGCGCACACCAAGTTGGTTGAGGTCCTTTTCCACTTCTGTGCGAGGACGTCCTCTGTTACGCTGTCCCAATGGTTCGGTGTCGAAGACTGCCGGAGCTGTCCACTCTACATAACCTAGCCATCTTAAGCGTTGGATCCGAAGACGCTTATCCATCTCTCTGCGCCATAGAGCAGCACTGGGATGATCAGAGTCTTATACAAAGTCAACTTGGTGTTTCGAGAGATGGCTCTGTTGCTCAATTGCCTTTTGAGCCCAATGAAGCTGCGCTTGATCTCGGTACTGGTGTTGTTTTTTTTTTTTTATAATTTGCGCGTGCTCAAGGGGTTATTAATACCCTTAATTGTCCGGGGTCAAGACACAGCACGGGCCGAGGGTATAGAGAGAGATGGAGAGGAGGTACCTGTACACATTGGTCTTAAATATCTGCGGATTGTAATCTATTGGAAATATTGAGCTGGGAAGAGCATTCCATATTCGTGTGGTGCGGCTAAAAAACGAGTCTCTAAATTTCACTGTGCGTCCGAAAGTAGGCTTAAGGGTAAGCTGATGTGCATTCCTGGCGAGACGTGTATTGCGGGTGAATTCAAGGAGAGGAGGAATGCAGTTGGCTAGCTCACTTGAGCATCGTTTGTTAAAATAACGATAAAACACGGACAAAGAAGACACGGTACGTCGATGTTCAAGCGAGTCTAATGAACCCGTTTCTATAAGTTTTATCGCTCGCTTTTGAATTTTATCTAGTAGGTGCAGAGTGGTCTTGGGGGCACCAGACCAGATATGAGTGTTATACTCAAGCTTAAAGCCAAATCAGAGGGGGTGAAGTATTTCTTGCATCGACTAAGGAAACCTAAACATTTCGCAGCATTTTTGGCTACCTCGAATATATGATCGTTCCAACTAAGTGTTGTGTTGATGCACATACCAAGGATGGAAAGTTTTCCGGTTCGGTCGATACAAGCGCCATCATGGATAATGACTGATTATCAGGGGTTCGCTTTAGAGACAGCAGACAGCATTGAGTTTTGGAGGCATTGAATTCCACTCTGTTGTTCTTACCCCAGTTAAATATGCTATCTATATCGGAATTCAATGTGCTTGACATACGCTGCCGTTCCAATATTACGTCCGAAGGGCAGGGTCATGAATTTTGGAACGAATATGAAAAGCTGAGGGTGCTGTCATCAGCGAAGGAGTGGATTGGATTAGAAAATTAGATTGTTGTCCCTATTTACTCCTGACCGAGCATGTACTTTGTTTTGGCCTGGTTTTTCGCTAGACCCATTTTAGCCGCTTCCGCTTCAATGCCAGCAAACGGACTTTTGGAAGATCTTGCCTCGGGTGTTTACGTTTGAGTTTCGCACGATTTTCTCATCCTTTAGCTCTTGTATTGTTGCTGGCTTATCGACGCGCACCTTTTCTTCCAACGGTGTCAAATCACATGATCTTAGCGGCTAATTGACATCGCCACCACGTGAGATAACACGGCCATTGAAATTGTCGCGCAAAAGATCCATTGATTCGTTAGCTGTGTGGCAAGTGGCACCGTCCTGTTGAAACCACATATCGTCCACATTCATATCTTCCAATTCGGTCCATAAAAAGTTTGTTATTATTTTACGATAGCGAACACCATTCACAGTAACTGCCTGAACGGCCTCATTTTGGAAAAAATACGGCCCGATGATGCCGCCAGCCCATAAAGCGCACCAAACAGTCAATCTTTGTGGGTTCATTGCTGTTTCAACAATCACTCTTGGATTATCATTCACCCAAATGCTGCTTATTGACGAATCCACTGTCTAATCACTGAAGATGATTTTCTTCGAAAATTGTTCATCCACTGTTGCCGTTTCTTGCCACCATTCTGACCATTGACGACGCTTGAAATGGTCAAGAGACTTTAGTTCTTGAGTCAATTGCACCTTGTAAACGTGTAAATGCAATTCTGTATGCATAATTTCCATCAACGACGAGCGTGAGAGGTGCAATTGTTGGTTACGACAGCAATATTTTCTGCACTACGAGCTGTACGAGCATGCACTGGTGTTTTCACATCTTCTGCAGACCCGGTTTGCTCAAATTTTTGCACGAGTTTTCCGAATGTACGCACATTTGGACGATTAAATTGACCGAAAAAATCACGAAGTGCAGGATATGCATTTTGAACGCCCATTTTCATAATAAGCCTGAATAAGTTTAACGCGCTGCTCGATTGTGTATATTTCCATGGTTCAAATTGAGTTTGTCTGAAATTGAGAAATGTCAAATGAAATGCAGAAAAAAACTTGACGCTTAGGTGCGGTTCACATTCAACATCGGCTCTTAAAATGTAACCACGCTTTATTTATTCCTCTTCAAGTGCATTATTAAGACCAAGTGGTAGCCTTTTCTTATTTTTTTTTAAAAAGCTATTGTATTTATCTATAACTGCTCCTCTTGTTGGAATCCATTGTTAGTCCGTCGTTAGCTCAATTTAATGTATATTCCTAAGAATTAGTGAAACATGAGGATGATGCTAGGCTTTATGTCGCCGTTGGTATCCTCTGAAACGGCCAATAGGTACATCCCTCCATAAATATGAAACTTTGCGCCTTCGTACATGTTCGGGCTACAACTTGCAATAATTGCAGAAGCTGAAGAGCTGAACTGTGTACTTTCGACAGAGCCAATGACCCAGCAATCGGATTACCAGAAAACCCCCGTAAACCACAGAAAAACACGGGCTTTTTGATCGGAAAATTAATTTTGAACGACTCAATGACATCCGGGAACGTGAACGAATTACCCACCGTCAAACAGAGCCGCTCATCCCCACGCGTTCGTTAAGTGATAATTTTCCGCTTCAACATTTTTCCATTACACTAGCGTCCGGCAATGCGATTCAATGAACTCCTTCTCACTTAACACGGCTCTGCAGCCACCCCACACCAGATGGCAGGGAGTGCAAATGTTCCCCTAATGACATGTGATGTTTCAAGTGCTTTTGTGGGCTCAATTTTATGTGACATTTACAACTTTTTATTGCGCACACAAAGTTCCACCGCACGAGTACCTCTCCGAAGAGTGTGCGTTCAAAACAGTTGACTCCCCGTGCAGTCTGTGAGTGCTCCTGACTTTGGTCACACCATTGTCAACCGATGCATATGCACAGAAACAGAAACTCGAAAAGCACTCACTTCTGCCTCAATTCAACTGTGATTACAGGGCGTGACAATCGACTAACCAGTGCCCCCTGCGTGCCCCGGGCATTCATGTGTCAAAATCGGAACTTAAAATGTTGATGGAGTTTAAAAACAATTACTTGTGGGACTCATGATTCCATTGTGCCAAGTTTCCGAGAAGTGTAAACACGATCAAGTGGTGCCATTTAACTTTGCCCGCACACACAGCGCACTCGGCTAACGAGACAAATGCGAAAGTTAAGTGTGCCCCTCCTCGCTGCGGCATGTGTTGCAAATTATGCTCTGCACCGAATGGTTTTTCAATTGCAATGAAAATGATTTTCGGCCAGCCCACATACTCACACACCCCCTCGACCCCCGTGAAGTCAAGGATGGAGTTAACAAATCTCCTTCGTTGCATTAAGTGGGAAAATGAAAAGTTTTCTTTTGAAAAATAGTCCCCCCGGGCCATGCAGTGACGCAGGTGAGTGTGGGCGGACTCCCGTGGAAGTTGCACTAAACCGTCAAAGTTTTGAGTAGATTTCGGGCGCAGAGAAAGCGCTTCTAAATTAATCATTTTGATAAGCGCTCGCCTTGGCTTTCTTTAAATTATTCCCCGTTGAACTGGATCGGATGGGAGACGTGACGTGGTTGTCATGTAAAGTGGGTCAGGGACCTGTTCAATTTTTCAGGTGCCTTTGTCCGTCGGCACGTGTGTATCCATCCCCCCGGGTGGGGCTTTCACTCACAGGCTCAGAGTGCACACAGTTGGCGGAGATATTCGCAGATTGATTGATGGTTGGATTATATTGGAATGTAAGCACTGACTTGACGTGAACTGACAGGCGGATTGAGTATCACATGGCTAGACGCATTCGATTTGTCGATTGTCTCTGCTCATTGGTTGGACTGGCGTGATTGAATAAGCTGGATTAGGCGGTCCACAGACGGTGCCAGGCGTTCGGTATTCGGAATGCGAACAAAAGCACTGATTGCCGCTAAGTAGGCACAGACTCGGTCAAATTAGGCAGCGGATTTTTGTCTCCATGCGTTCCCTAGAGAACATTTGAAGCTAATCATTTCTTAGTCGACGGGAATCTGGCTTCTTTTCAAGGTTGTAGAAGGGATGTGTCGTGGGCGTCCAGCGAGGTATTTTCTGTTGGCGGCATCTTAACGTCTGAACGTCTCAATTTTTCTGAAGTAGTGATCGCTTCGAGCGACATGCGCTGTGCAACGTGGGTTATTGCCATGACAAGCCCGAAATTCGAATCACAGAGTGCTCTGTTAGATGGTGGACCCTCGACTAGGCCACACCCAGTCCATAGTGCGCAGAAAACTACCCCCGTGGCAAATACTGGTCGCAACACTGTAAGGAGTGATGCAAAATTGAATCTTGTATGGCCTAGTTGGGCGCAAATTATGGTCAAAGTGGAAATGTCAGAAGCCATTCTCTCTTGCCTCTTTGGATCATCTAAGCTGCTTTCAAGAAATCAACTAACGCTGCAGTTTTTGCGTAATTGACAGCTCACGGACGTCTTAGCGCAACATACTGTTCAAACATTCGGATGCAGACCATTCCATATTGACTGCAAACGTATGCAGTGTGCTAGTAGACGTGTTGCCGTTGCTACAGCTGATGAGGACACCATATGTGTACAGCATGTTTGAACAAATGCTACCTCCTTATTGACATATGTCACTGTATCTTCTTCTTCTAGTAGCGCCACAGTCCAAGATGGACCTGAACCTCAGCCAAAAAGCCTCTCCAGCTGGCACGAGCCTCCAATTTCGCAGGCCAAGTTGGTTAAGGTCATTCTCCACTGTCAGTCTGCACCAGCAGCTTTGTTCGATTTGAGCCTCGATATCGCCATCATGACTTCCTCTAGGTCGGGAGAACGGAATTCTCTTCAATCGTCGTCCATTGCGTGAAGTGGAACATTCTAGTACTGTTGTCCTTTACGATACTTGTTAGACTCCGTTGAACAGTCTGCAAAAGTGATTCCTCCAGATTCTCAGTATTGACTGCGACTCTACTACGAGTTGTCCCTCTTCGTTCCAGCAGGCTTCTGTCCGATGTTTATACCCTTTGGATAGTTGCTTTACCCGTGGGTTTCGGACATCATTTCAGCCGCACGCCGAGCGCGAGTTTCTCCTGATCTTTCTTTTTCTTTTTTAGAAACCGGTGCTCTTGCCTTCTTTTAAGTTCGTAGAGCTCACGAGGCTGTGACTGAATCTACGTTGTTTAAGAAAGATGGTGGCTTCTCGAAAAAAAGTTAATGTACCTCTCGTGACTTATTCCATCACTTCTCAAATGAAGGAGCGGCACACAACGTCCAACAGGCAGTCGTCACGCCCATTCTAATCAACGAAAGTATTGGGATCCTCGGTCTATCGTGCTGTTCTCCTGTGTCCGAATGCTGCCAAGATACCCCATGTGACATATTCATGTGGCGTCGAACTAGGAACGGCGCGGTTTTTTCGTGGAAGTGGAAGCTGAAACTTCCGCATATCGCCTAACACGACTTTAATTTGTTTTCAGTTACAGCCGCAGTTGCGTCGGTGAAATGTTGGAGAAGACTTTAAAGCGGGAAAGTTTTTGTTTGGAGTTGCAGGGGTGGGCAGGTCCCCAGATCGAAAGCCTTGCGAATTAATTGAGTTTGTGAGTGACTTGGGATTTGCTTGTCGCGAGCTCATTTGCCTCGGTGACTTAGGAAAGAAAATGTGGGAGGCTAAACTGAAGATGAGAAAAATTGTTCCAAGAGTCCTAAGAGTTCCCTTTTATCAGAAAACAGCTATTGGCGACGCTGAATTCTTCGAAATAAAGAGACTTTCCGACAGCCAACCAGGAAATTATGTGCAAGACGCGCTCTGTTTGCTCAGTGGACTCTTATAAAAGAGCTCTTCTTGATTTCACCGACACACATGCCACTACCAAAGCATTTCCCGTATTTCGATTGACAAGTTACCACCCAAGTCATGCAAAAAATCATAATTCCATTGTCTAAGGTGAAGTTCGTCCAAATCCCGAGTGAATGTTACCCTTTGAAACAACTACCATCGTTTGCAATGAATTCTCCTTTTCCAGCAACTGACTGACTGGCATGCCTGCAGGGCGACGCTGTCATGAATCCATCCGCTGAATTAACTAGTCGAACTTTCCTCAGTCAAAAATCCCTTCTTAGGATGATGTGGTTGATTGATGGACGGGGACTGAATTTGAAGGGTTCTTAAAAATGTCCATCCTCTACTTGGCGGCCATCAAATCAGTCCGTAAAATTCATGTGGAAGTAGTCGTCTCTTCTGCAAATTTGAATAAAGATGGGGTTGTGTTGTTCCTGTCATAAAGTGGTGAGCTTTCTCAAAAAGGCAATGCCGGCATTCAAGTGATGTGGATGTCTCTTACGTGGAAAATATGGGCTTATTTACGTTTCATCCCCTGGATACTAGTCGGCTCTACAACTCGACTTCATCCACTTTATTTATATACATTTCTGCCTTTTTCATGCCTTGGATTATGCCTCGAGCAACTACATATCTCATTTTAAATTTGATGTTTAAGGCACTGATGACGCTCTAAAATTACAACTTGATTGAAAAAAGATGAGACCTAGGATCAAACCTTACTTGATTGATATACCTAGCCGTGGTGCCTTCTATCCTTACTTATGGGCAATACGTTTGGTGGCCAGCTCTCAGGAAAAAATGTTGAAGCTATACAAGGTACAAGGAATGGTATGCATTGGCAACACAATGACTGACAGAAACTATGTGTTCCGACGATCTGACTAGCGCAATCTAAATTCGAAATAGCGACGCAAAGTGCCTGCTCAGGCTCAGAGAATCTCTTATGTTGAGCCCAATACCATATGCTGCATCCAAGACAGACAGAGAGCCTTTTTGGCTTAGCATAGATAACACTCATCATCTGTTAATCGACGTTTAGGTAGCGTATGACAGTATATATAGAGACGGGCTATAAAGCGCATTGTCTAAACTTTAGATGCCGAAAAAGTCTTTCGAATTTTCGGGACGCATTTTCATGCTGTAACAATACTGTAACATCGCAGATCATGAAGTCATTTGCTAGCATCGAGAGTGAAGCGACTCAGTTGGGTCTTACGTTGAACGAAGGTTAGACAAGGTAACTGCTGTTTACAAAAATTTTCATAAACACCGACAACTTGGATAAAGTATAACAATAGACAAGCGATGTGGTTCTAGACTTTGTCTATCCAGGCTCTGCGGGCGGAAACCAAGCCATCTCCACATAAGACCTTGATTGTTCCAGTCCTGCTGTATGCCGCAGAAGCATGCACAAATGAGGAGGAAGACATGCTTGATCGCTTCGAGAGGAAAATCCTTTGTTTGGAGGAGAAGATTGAACGACGAACTCTACGATCTGTACAACGACATTATCCTAGTCAAACGAATTCGAGTGTCTCGGTTCAGATGGCGAGATTATTTAGAATGGACACTAACGCTTCGGCTCGGAAAGTCTTCGAGGCAAACTCTGAGGGACAACGTGGACCTCGCCTCTGATGGTGCAACCAGCTGGGTGTACGAAACTGGAGGCGCCTAGCTCAAGATTGTTGTGAAGAGGCATGCCGACTGAGGCTCATGTCCATTCCCAAGAAGATGAAGGGTCGATTGCTGATACTCAGCAGCAGTCTGAGTCTCAAATTACAAAGGGTATCCTCGCCATGGTGATCCGTGGCGTTGTGGGTACGTGCGTCGACCCCAACCTCGACGTCGTAGGTTCGATTCCAGCTCTGAGCGACGGAAAAAATTTTCACGGCCCCACCTCTTTCGAGTCACTGACAATGCTCAAAGAGTATTTCCTGTCTAGAAAAAGCTTCTCAAACTTGGCCGTTCGGAGTCGGCGTTAAACTGTAGGTCCCTTCCATTCGTGAGAGAATAATTGCACGCACAACACGAGTGGTTGCTGAGAAGCTAGGCCCTGGCCCTCTATGGGCTGTAGCGCCACCCATATTATTATTATTATCCTCGCCACAAGGGAGTCGTGTCGTCAACTTTTATTTCAAATCTTCACTGACAAGTCGTATCTGCCATTAAGGCAGTTTTAGCGACGTTCGGTGGGTTCTAGTGCATATAAACGTGTTCAGTAGGAGAAAGCCGATGAACCAACCAAACAAGGACCTGTCATCTGATTAAAATGTCTCGTCTGCTAGGGAATTACACAATGTACTTGGGCTAGTAAAAGCATGAACAGCTTCACATTTCTTGAAAATGTGGTCTCGGTTGGAATACATGCCCAGAGTACAACATGTCATGAACTAACGACGACTCACACTGATATTGCTAACATTTCAGATATCAGGATCCTGAACATGAGCACGCAGTTAGACTAGAAGTGCAACACACATTGATAATGACACGAGAACAAGAATCATTCACGAACTTGATGGCCTTTTGTCCTTCTTCCTGGGAACTCTCGACAAGATGAACACTTGAGGCTGTGGTGTCAAAACGGCACTCGGTGCTAATTGGGTTCTCAAAGAATCACCGTCTCACTTAGAAGCACATGGTGGCTTCGATGTGTTCCCAGCTGTCGATACAAATTTGAAGACGGTATGGAGTCTCGAATTCTGGTCTTGAGCTAAGCCAAAGTGGTTGTTATCTTAGAGCTGTCTTAAGTCGTAACAAAGCCCCAGATATATGAAACGAAGTATCAATTCATGTGCTCCTGACGGCCATTGCCATCTGCTCGCCTTTCTTAAAGTTCAAGACCACCAGTACCACTGCCCAATGTCGAAGCTCGCCCCTTGACACCCCAGAGGATGCAAACAAAAATACCCATTATTCAAAACGTAAAGCATCTCAATCCCCCATCAAAATGTGAACATAAACTCTTTGCAGCGCAATGAAAATTCAAGTAACCTCAAAGTGCTCCAACGCGTGTGATAAAAATCGTTCCAAATAAGTTTTTGCTCCAAATTTCGCTCTCGAATTGTTTGCCACGAGCTTCAGGTCATCTCCCGCCTCTGCTGCTCGCCAGCGCCACAGAAATCTAGTTTTGAACATTTTTCAACCAGTTATGTCTAACCTTCGGGGACGTCCTCAATTTAAATTCAAAGTTGCCACCATGAAGGATGAGTTCCAGAAGCAAACAGAGAAAAAAAAAACCGCGCGTAAAAAAACGAAAACTCCTTGCCTTTGGCTTGAGTAATAGGAGCACAGTAGTGATGGCAATCTCCCAGCCCCCCTTCAACCGCGACTTTTAGCTGAAATGCCACAAGAACGAATGCTGCCACAATACTTTGTGCTGCCCCATTGAAAAGGACGAAGGAAAAAAACTCAGAAAAAAAAGTAGACACAAAAATTGTTTCAAAGGACGGCAAGCGGTTTGCGTTTGGAATTGTCGACCACGACAGCGCCAAAACGATGTGAAAACGCGCGAGTGTACACAGCGCTCTTGAGATGCAACGGCATGCACGCCAGCGAGTGGAATAATAGGGCGGCAAGAATTTAAATCGGTCATTGCGGTAGGTGCGAATGTGGTCCCATTTCTTATTCGTTTCATTAATTCACTGTAATATGGAATTTTTCACATGACATTTTTGTAGTTTTTTGTGCTTCCTTTCACAGTTTACTAGTGCATTTGGCATTCAATTGTGCCTTGTTGTGCGGTGTGGTTTGGAAATGAAAAATGCTCATGATGGCAGCATTGTTTATCGCGACCACATTCATTTATCGAGCTCTTAGTCATCTTTTGAGAATTGTTGGGCAATGTGCAAAAATATTTGTAACCACATGAAGATTTGCATACGTGGTCGTTTTGGGATGGCATTTTAGGGCACTCCATTTCCCTTTGATAGAATAGAAGTCAGTCAATGAGTGCAAGGGCTACAATGTTGACAAAAAAGTTGCCAAGAAAGTGGGGTATAGTATGAGCGGTACATCCACCTGGGAAAAGACAGAACTTCAAAGACTAGCAGTTGTTTGTCTGCCGACAGAGAAAGTGCAGCTTGCAATTGATATCGCCACGCGGGGATGTAGCTCATGTCATGTTGAAACAGGTTTTCACTTAACCTATCGTAGACGGGCTACGGCCACAGTTGTGCACTGCATGAGCTTTATTGCGTTTTGTTCTTTGTCACAGCTGAGAGCTATAGGATGCAAATAGGAGCTACATCCCCGCGTGGTGATATCAATTACAAGCCGCTAGGATGGATGCAAGTCATGACGTCTGCATGTGTCAGGGGAGCATTAAAAAGAACCCCATTCACATCTCTAAACATACTTCTCAATGATATCCCAGGACTTGGACATACCTCTCTGATATCGGCACACAGGCCACCATCAAAGTGGCGATAGTATTATAGTTGTTGCTTACATGCTCAGTCAACTCCCCTCTCATTGGCAGATGTAGATGCATACCATACTCAATGACACCGACCTAATGACACCAAAGTTCCTCTTAGAGAAGAATTTCTCAACCAGCCCTCTGAACCAGAAGACTGAACACCGCTCAACGGAAAAATGTTCACGAAGATGAAAGAAGGAGCGTTTATTCCAAGCATTTAGGTATGCACCTCTCATTCGGGCTGCCAAATCATTGCGGGCTCTTTCAGGGAGACATTGTAGCCATAAAGAAAGCTCTGTCCTAGCTAACTAAAAAAACAATGTCATATCACACCAGGCAGCCATCAAATCTTTGAGTGCGGTCGCATTTAACTCTGACATTCCCGACATCTTCGAGCCGCACGATCTCACTTATTCCTTACTCCGGCTCAAGGCCTGTCATCCCCGCCCTCCATGACGCCAGAAGGAGGGCATCTACTGAAGCTTGAAATACTGACGCACACAAATCGTAGATGGCCTACCGGCACAAGTCCCTCACCTAGACTGAGCAGAATGAGTGCAAGGCAGCTTAGAAGGAACCACTATCGGCGTCAAACCTAACCTGTCTAACCTAAGCTAACCTATTAGGCAATAATAATAATAATATGGGTGGCGCTACAGCCCGTAGAGCACCAGTTTCTAGTTTCTCAGCAACCACTCGTGTTGTGCGTGCTATTGATCCCTCACAAGTGGGACCTACAGTTTTATTCCAACTTCGAACTGCCAAGTTTGAGAAGCTTTTTCTAGACAGAAGTTCTCTTTGAGCATCGAAGGAGCAGTACAAATTATTTTTGTTTTGTTGTACAGACCACGGATCGAACCTACGACGTCGAGATTGGGGTCGACGAACATGCCCACAACGACACGGTTCATCACAATTACCACAATTGAATATAGATATTCAAAAAGTCTTGCCTGAGCACAGTCTTCGTCAACGCCAGCCTGTTCTCTGATGCGAAATGTTGACACAGCTAGCTCAAGAGGTCTGTACATTAACTATGAGGAAGGAACAAATTTAACACATTTTTTTGCCGTTGTTTGATCAAACAAAAGCCCTTCTTTTCGGCGGCGCATTTGATTTCCGCTCACTGGAACACGTGTTTCGAGAAAAACGCGCTTAAATTCTTGGGTATAAAACCTACCTACGTTCTACCAGAAAAATGCTATATCTCTAAGAGTTTTTTGAAATTTTTACTTGAATTTTTAAGGAACATTCTTGAAGAGTTATAGGTGCGACTTAAGTAAAATATATCGATCGAATGGGGTGCACCTTAAAATATTTTGTTTTCACTTTCATTTCATTTCATTTACGTTAATTACCAGACTAGACTAGAGGACTTTTTATATTGTTTTAAGATCGTTAAAAAATTAAATCAACTAATTTGTAAAGTTTTTTTCAAAGAGTTTTGAATGTGCGCCATATTTGTTGCACTTACTCCACTGGACGAGGTACAGGTTACTTGGACGTGTGTCTATTTGATATTTAAAATTATGAAAATGATTGCAAGCAGTGTTGGGAATTTACCACAGTTGTGGTAGGCATCATACAACATCTAGCAAGTTTTGTTCCTCTTTTGCTGCGTTTTTCATCACTTTTTCAAGGATATTGGGTGGTATTAGTCTCTTGCTCTCTTCTGCTTCTCTCTTGCTTCTTCAAACCAGACATAATGAGCCGACATCCACCGATATCAATTCCCATCCAATGTTTCACAGTCTCAGAAGAAAAGTGTTGCGATGTTTGGACAGCGGAGTCTTTGCCCAAATGTCGCAATTTGATTCCCAACAGCGCCAAGGAATAAGAAAAGGACCTTATAGGTCATCGAAATTTGCTTTAGAAAAATTGAGTTCAGTGCCGTTCAGTTCAGTTTGAGTTTTTTCGCGTGACCGGATTCCAAAAAAACATTGGTAAGTAAACAAAGTCAATTGCACTTTATACTGATACTCAAACCGGAAAACTTTCCATCCTCGGTATGTTCATCAACACAACACTTAGTTGGAACGATCACATATTCGAGGTCGCCAAAAATGCTGCGAAATGTTTAGGTTTCCTTAATCGATGCAAGAAATACTTCACCCCCTCTGATTTGGCTTTAATCTATAAGGCGTATATTCGCCCAAAGCTTGAGTATAACGCTCATATCTGGTCTGGTGCCCCCAAGACCACCTTGCACCTACTAGATAGAATCCAAAAGCGAGCGATAAAACTTATAGGAGACAATGATATCGCGGGTTCATTAGACTCGCTTGAACATCGACGTACGGTGTCTTCTTTGTCCGTGTTTTATCGTTACTTTAACAAACGATGCTCAAGTGAGCTAGCCAACTGCATTCCTCCACTCCTTGAATTCACCCGCAATACACGTCTCGCCAGGAATGCTCATCAGTTTACCCTTAAGCCTGCTTTCGGACGCACAGTGAAATTTAGAGACTCGTTTTTTAGCCGCACTACACGAATATGGAATGCTCTTCCCAGCTCAATATTTCCAATAGATTACAATCCGCAGATGTTTAAGACCAATGTGCACAGGTACCTCCTCTCTCTCTCTCCCTATATACCTTCGGCCCGTGCTGTGTCTTGACCCCGGACAATTAGGGTATTAATAACCCCTTGAGCACGCGCAAATTATAAAAAAAAAAAAAACTTTATACTGAGACACCAGTGCGTCGCAGTTGGTTCCAATGACGTCGAAGTGCTGAGCGTGGTGACGGTACGACGCATGTGGGCTCTCTGCAAGACTTCCTTTCTATCACTGGTTCAACTAGTTCAGTAGATGGTCTTGAGTAGAGATGGGTCAACTCGAGTGGAAAACCGAAACGAATAAATGGACATCGAATCTATGAACCAGTCCACACGATGTGAACGCGCAACTCGGTTGACTTAGTTTGCCGACTCAAGTTGGCTAACCCTAAATTGAACACACTAACTGCATACCTTTTAACTCGATGTGATTGTGAGCGAACACACAATACGCTTTTGGTTGGTTGAGACAAGGAGATCGAGTTGTCCAGCCTCTCATTCAACACCTATTTGGAGTTTTTCATCGGTTTGTATTTCTTATGAGACGCTTATGAACGGGGCCGTGTGTGATGGGGCTTGTTGTCTACCTGCTCTTCTCTCAGTGCTTCTTTTTTATATAGTGTGTGGTTGTTTTGTTTAAGGGTAGCTTTTTTGTAGGAGGAGCACTTAAGAGTCAAAAATTACGTATTTATTTTAGCTTGACTTGGGGTCTCGATAACATTTGGTAACAGTGATCTCAAACCAATTGAATTGAGTGTTGCTATAATTCTGGTATTGTGAATTTATAATGTATTATGCTGATAGTGTTCCAAGCTAGCCCGAGTTTGGTTTGAATCAGTTTGACTGTTTCAAAAGGAATGCACCTACTTTGAATGAAAACGAGTTTGTCAACTCGAGTTGCAACTCGGTTCGTTTCAATTCCAAATCGGATCAATCGAGTTAAGTAAGTTTCAGGTAGGCACATCTCTAGTCTTGATTGTTAATGAACAACAACAAGCCCCCTGCCCATGTTCAAAACAAGACACCATACGACCATACGACGAGTTGCGCTGTCGGAATGTGCTTGATAGCTATTTTCGACGATGTGCTTCTTCTTCTTCTATGTACAGCGCTACAGTCAGTGGTGCACCTAGGCTCCAACCAACAAGCCTCTCCAACTAACTCGGTCTGTGACTAGCTGCTTTCAGTTTCGCACACCAAGTTTGTTGAGGTCCACCCAAATGGAGTGCGCCACCTTAAACGCGGGCGTTTTGCATTGCCCCACAGGTTTGGATTCCAAGATGACACCTTGATTTAGGACAGCTGCGGGTTTATATCCGAAGCGCGTGCGTTTGTTGCGTGGCGGGATTTTCATGGTTTAAATTTACGTTCAAAAAACGTGTACACTCATCATTCCATGCGATGAGGGGATAGAGGTCACTCCTTCCCTCAGTTGACTGAGAACCCGACAGAAGTCATTCTCTTGACGTAAAGAGATGGTGACTATAATCAGGGGAATCAGAAACGGAGTGCCATGGCAACCGTCTTTGAATCGCGAAAGGGTACTGTCCTTGGTTTGCTGGTGGTTGGCATTTGGCTATGTATATGTTTAAATACCGGTACTGATCAAAACGCAAAATGCCACATAAGGTACATTATAAATGTGAATCGTGTACCGCACTTCTGTTCCTTAACGAAATTTCACTATTTTAATACATCCCGATTTGAGTGTTCCCTTGACAACAGCCCTCAGTACCGCAAACCGATAAAATCATATCGTTTTAGTGCTCTTTTGGCACATCTCTCCTATTTCAGCCACAGTGTGAGGGAGCCAGCATCCTCCCAACCGCAACTTTAAGTTAAACTGCCAAATATTAGCATTGAATCAAGGCCCTCTCCCTAAGGACCCCACTCCACGATGTCTTGATCGCTCATGGAAAACGCTTTCCCACTCGCAAACTACTCTCGTCTCAATTAACCCGCATTATTGCGAGTACACACACACACACCCACGCACGCATGTCCCGCCGAGGAAGGATCACGAATTTAATATTCATATGCGGCGAAAGATAATATTATAACCTCGAGGTATTTACTCACTCAATTACAACGCCGAGTGTCGGCAAACACGCCAGCCGGTCCTCCTCCCCGGTGCGCTGTGCGCTGCGGTGTGCCGCCGCTGCTCCTGCTCCGGAAGGGTGTGCCTTTCTGGTTTCTCGGTTCGGTGTGGTTTCTTTCTTGTTCTGCAACCGCTGCTGGGGGGGTAAAAAGGCATCAAAAACACAAGAAAAGAAAAACAAGCATCCCCCTCGACGACCACTCGCCCCAACCGCAGCACTGCTCGATTGATGGATTCCATGGTAACCTCCGCGCTGACGGGTAATTTACAATGTTCTCCTCTGAAAGTCATCTCGGCCTTGAGTGTCTGTTCTAGACAAGTGTGCTCATAAGTGAAACTCTCTTTCAAGTTGTTTATTTCCTCACGTGGCTCATCAGCAGCGAAGCCCTAACAAAGTCATCGTTCATTAACCGCATGAGGTTTTTCTGATTCCCCAACTGCCGTCCGCCTCTCCCACTGCGGCGTCGTCACGACAAAAGCAGAAAATATCTTTATTAAAACATTTGAACTCGGAGCGACACGTGCTGGGCCACGCCTGCTCGCGAATGCTTCAATGTTGCATGTTTTCTTAATTGAACAATTTGCTGTTCAAAAATGCCAAGAGCGTGTAGAAGGCGTATACTGGCAAAAATTACACCTTTAACCTGGCCGCCACCCAGCCCACCCACCACGCGACAGGCAGAGGCTGTTGAAGTAAACGGCAAACCGAAACCAAACCGCAGACATTTCATCATACCGCCGACAGAGAGGCGCGCGCGCTGCGTTTGACATCCTTCATCTCGGGAGGACTTGAAGGATTTCGTTTCGCACACACTGTGCCGTTCTTCTTTCGTCATCCTCACACTTTTTGAGGTATCAAGGCAAGAGGCTAATTAAATTGAAAAGCAGGAGGTGTGGGCGTTGGCGTGGGTGGTGTTTCCTTTTTAAATAAATGTACACATCACATATTAATCGCTCGGTCTTGTTGTTTCTTGTGTTTGTTGCGCTCGCACATACCTCCGATGGGGGGCATCTAATGAAAGGCGCCTCCGTGAATGCGCGCCACGAGGAAGGTATGTGACGGGTATCACTTAATCAACATGGCATGCAAACACACGCGCCCGCCCGCCCGTCACCAGAGGCGGCATTAAAATGTTTTAATAAGGAAACAAAAAGCCAGTGGGTGGGCGGCCGGGATTACGGCGGCGGGATATCCTTTTGAATGGCAAATGAAGATTGCTTCAGTGAGTAAATCTGTTTGTTACTGTTGCGACGGCGGATGCCCCAGTGCGATGGTTGCAATTTAGCGTGGGTTGGGGGCGATTGCGGCGAACATATTCATGTGATGTCGAACTTGTTTGAAGAACGGCGCGGTTTTTTCGTGGAAGTGAAAGCTGAAACTTCTGCATTTCGCCTAACACGACTTTAATTTGTTTTCAGTTACAGCCGCAGTTGCGTCGGTGAAATGTTGGAGAAGACTTTGAAGCGAGAAAGTTTTTGTTTGGAGTTGCGGGGGAGGGCAGGTCCCCAGACCGAAAGCCTGGCAAATTAATTGAGTTTGTGAGTGACTTTGCTTGTCGCGAGCTCATTTGCCGCGGTGGCTTAAGAAGGAAGTGGTGGGAGACTCGGCTGAAATGTAACGACAATCCAAAAAGTTCTTTCTCTTTTTCATCACAAATCAACTGTTCAGAGCTGAATAGTCAACTTGTCGAATTTGGGGGAAATTTCTTAGAGTCAATCAGAAAATAATTCGAAAGACACGCTCTAGTCGCTCCGATGAAGCTTATGGAAGAGGGCAAGATATCGGCTATTTCCTAGATTCTTCCCGACTCCCATGCCACCTCCTAAGCATTGACTACGGTCTGAGTGACAAGTTGCCTCTCGTTCGTTCTTCCATAGTCGTACATGACGTTCGTTCAAACTCCGAATAAATGGAACCCTTTTAAACAACTGTCTTTGTTTGCAATCAATTCTCCCATTCCAGCAACTGACTGACTGGCATGCCTGCAGGGCGACGCTGTCATGAATCCGTCCGCTGAATTAACTAGTCGAACTTTCCTCAGTCAAAAAATCCCTTCTTAGGATGATGTGGTTGATTGATGGACGGGGACTGAATTTGAAGGGTTTTTAAAAATGTCCATCCACTTGTTAGCGGCCATTAAACCTGTCCGTAAAATTCATGCGGAAGTAGTCGTCTCTTCTGAAAATTTGAATAAAGATGGGGCTGTGTTGGTTCTGTCAGAAAGGAGGGAGCTTGTCAAGAAAACGACGCCGGAAATCAAGTGGATGATGAAAATTGAACGCACATTCATAAATTGCGTTTTTGCAGAGCAGCCGAAAGGCGCAAGATGTCTCGTCTTTGGGAAATTTCGTCGAGTATTGTGGCCTCGTACTGAATTTGCTAATTTTGGCTACTTGGACGTAGTGGACAGATTCCATCCATCCACTAGTCAATTGTGTAGTTGAGACTATGGTAAATCGTGGGCCAACGCTCTTCGATATTGGGTATTACTCATGACAAGCATATTAGCTTTTGTCTTTGCCTTCTTGTGCTTCCATTTTGCATCGGGGGACTTGTTATCTGCTTAAGGACACGCGAGTTAAATGAGGACTTTATTCATTGAATTGTACGAATTACGACTAAAATCTTAACTCTACATTTCCCGCCTCGATACTCATTGTGTCCCCAACAGATGTGTTATTGTTTCGGCGACAGCAGCATGATCGTCTAGGCTGTCTTCTTGCTCGTATTGATCATAGCTGCTGTCGTACCTTTTTTTGGGGATTGAGTCTGTTGTATCTATTACTCCTGAGTCGTTATCTTTGACGGATGAACGTTTGGTATTTATTGTGTTGCTGACTCGTCTGCTTGAACGAATGAGTGTAGATCGTTTCCTCTGCTAGTGATCTCCAGCTCCGACATAACCCTCGTGAATGTACTGACGAATCAAACAACAAGTACCAACAATCTCCAACGAAACTAGAAACCACACTAGATTTGTTATGTGAGCAGTTTATGGAGTTAAGTACAATCTGATTACGACATTTTTCTCTTAGAGGTTACTTCTTCGCCTTTGACTGGCGCTACAGTATAGGGTGGACCTGGGCCTCAGCCAAAATGCCACTTCATATAGCACGGTATTGTGCTAGTTGCTTTTAGCCACGCAAGTTCAACTTATTCAGGTCCCCTTCCACCGTAAGCGTGGTCTTACTTTACCGTGTTGCCCTCTGGGTTGGAGTCGAAGACTGTCTCTTAGAGGTTTAGGTAGTGAAATTAGTGCAACAACAACGACGAATCACAAGTTTAATGCATAGAAGCACCCTTTGAGAGACAATTAAGTGTGACTTTTAAGGCGCCTGACTTTGGAGAACTATTTTACATAATTGCCGATAACATTCGTGTTCGAAAATAAATGCGTCCCCTTTAACACTTATGTCAACACCCAAAAAATGCACATACAGAAAAATTGCTTGTAAATATTAACCCAAAACGAAAATTGTAATTTTTTATTGGAATACGATAAAAGGCTAAATTTTAGGAGGCTTTTGCAAATTTCAAGTTGATTCGACACCTACATATGTAGAACTCAAAATATATCAAGTTGAAAATGAAAGACATACCCGGGTATGTGGGTGTTGACACAAGGGTTCATTTAAAGAGAGTTGCCATGTATTAGGGATGAACTCGATTAAAATACCTTCAACTTAAGAGCTCCATACAAGGAGTTCGTTCCACCTCGAGACTTATCAGAGAATCGACATCCCAGTCTAGATCCCAAGTAGAATCACCTTTGGCAACGAATGCTAGATCGATTTGTCGACAGAAATGGGGTCAAAACTGCTGACTTGAAGGGCAAAAATCATGATATACTCAACATTTATTTTTTTAGTCCTGTTGGAAGGAGCCGATAGCTGGGCGGGAAACAATAAACATTTCGGATTCTTGGTGGATTTGAAAAAAAAATGTATCTCAGGTATATTATCCCGTCTGCGAGGAAGATGAATATGGGTGAAGAAACAACAAATGCTGTTCCAAGAAGGTTACGAATGTCGACTCACCTGCCTTGACGACATCGAGCACAAGGACACACAATGCTTTTGCAACTAGAGCCTCCTGTTTTTTAAGGAGCAAATAGCTTTACATTTGGTATGAAGATCAAGTCATCCTGGACGCGAGAGATGCAGCTTGCTCTGGAACGTCAAGATAGATGACAGCTTTTGCTTTGCCTTATACCTCCCATGACTCTTCGGCCTGAGAAGTAGTTGCTAAGAAATACGAAGAGTGCATGACCCGTACTGTAAGACTGTAATTGCCGCTGGCTCATCGGCGGTGGCGAGTAAGACGTGATCTCATACAGAAAACGGATTAAAGTCACACCATCAACCTTGGTAAAATACAAAAGGAGGTAAATGAATTGCTAATTCGTTCTCAATTGGACCATCGATCGGAGTGCTTTGTGGCATGTAGCGTCGTCTTTTTGAAACCCCATGTCGAACAGGTCCATCTCGTTTACAAGACGTTTGGATGTCAGGCGATAACGTTTCCTTTTCGGCCAGGCTTTGAATAAGTAGTTCTTCCAGTAACCTGAGAAATATAGCAGTTTTGACCGTTCAAGTTGAAATGAGCTTCATGGCTCTCTACAATTTTTCGATGAGCTGATCATCCCCCTTCTTTCCAAAGACCCAAAAACGCTGTGAAATGTTGAATTTCGGTGTTAATTCTGGTCCGATTTGTTTTTGACCAAGATCCTTGCGAGTATTGCAACTTCTGTGTATGAACAACTGACGATCTTCGTTCACATTGGCAGGTACCGCAGGACCGACTCTGTACAAACATGTGGCGTGTGCAACCATTAAGATGTGCAGATCGTAAGCCATCTCTGCCAGCGATGTCATTGCAGTGCTTAGTCGCTTACTCTTGATGAACGTATGAAATAATTTAATTCGAGCGGTTTGCTAAGAGATGGCGTAACCTGTATTATTCCATTAGAACATGCGTTGGAAAGCTACTGTCGTTGTATTGTCATTGCATGGTCAGTGACTCGAAAGAGTAGGGGTCGTGAAAGTTATTTTTGTAGCTCAGACCAGGTATCGAACCCCGACGCACATACCCACAAAACCTCGGGGCACCACGAACGCATGATATTCCCGTGCCAAAAAGAAAAATTTCTACCTGAAGACCTTTTCCCCTTCGCGGCGTGTTGTCACATTTCATGGCGAGTTCAAAGCAAGCTCCTGCCATCCAGATCAACTGATTACGACGAATGAATGGTACTGAAACCCACCATAAATCCCTAGAAATGACCTTCCCACGACCATCCAATACATCTACCCTCCCGTGCATGGCAATGATCTTGTATGTCAAAGAGTGCACACATGTCTCATATTTAAATATATCCCTTGAATGAAGAAAAATGCAAATATAATTCGCATCGTGCCCTCTCCACCATCATCGTGCTGCGCTAACCTCGATTTTATTCATCCCGACTGGCATTCCCTGGCAGCACATCCAAACACGTGCACATGTCTCCTCCGCCGCGAAGCCTCAGACTAGAGGATTGCCCTCACACCTTCAAATCAGATATAATTCATCATGCATTTTGTCATATTCCTTTATCCGCCAAATGCTCCACAATGAAAAACAACATCGAGGCGAATTGAAGACGAGAAGAAATGAGAAACAAGACACACGGCCAGAGACCGAGGAGGTGGCTGGTCGTTGGTGAGCGACTCATAAAAAGGCAACTAATATCTCAAAGGAGCAGCGGGGTGGAGATGGGGCAGGGAAACGGCGAAAAAATTTCGTATATTTCCTCGCCATTAATCAAACGACTTCTTGTTGGTTCATCTTGATGAGATGAGCTGGGAAGCGCTGGGGCGGTGGGTGGCAGGAAGCCGGCCAACGAGATGTACCGATACGTCAGGACACATATGCTGGCAGGAAGTTTTTTGTCCAAGTACTCTCGAAAAGTATGGCAAACAAAAAAAACCCGTCATCATCATAATAAGAATAACAGAATGTAGTGTAGTGGCTGTGGGGTGGGCTCGAGGAAGAATGATCATCTTGGTTGGTCGCTGTGCCGATGAAAGCTATAATGCCGAATATATGACTACGATATTTCGCTTTCATTCTCTCTCTCCCTCTCCGTGTTGACTAAGGACTTCACGTGTCAGGGTTTTGATGAGGCTCATCCCGGGCGATGGCACGATGTGATGCCTTATGCACGTGACCTATGCTTGATCACTCCATGTTTTGGGCTGGGAAATTTCTCACTTTCGACAATTTTACAAGTACTGGGTGGATCTTAGCGTTAGGCTTCCAGCGATTTTACTGCTAAGCTAATTATTTACGAACATAACGTATTCGCCGGACCTCCAATCTTTGGAACCCACTCACACTTGTGCGAAAGCCAATTGTTGCCATTCAAACGAACTACGTGTCAACGAACGGACAGCCTTTCTCTTCTGATTCAAAACGTGGCCTAGGTTTCGTTAGGTTACTGGCCAGTTTGGTTGGTTGCTTTATATGGCTTCGCGCCGTATTGGTACCTCATTTAGTAGACCAGGGTTGCTTCTTCTTCTTCTTCTTTGATTGGCGCTACAGTTCGGGGGTGGACCCGGGCCTCAACCAACATGCCTCTCCAGCCAGCACGATCTTTCGCCAGCTGCCTCCAGTTACGCACACCAAGTTGGTTGAGGTCCTTTTCTACTTGTGTGCGCCATCTAGTGCGAGGACGTCCTCTGTTGCGCTGTCCCAATGGCTCGGTGTCGAAGACTCTTCGGGCCGGAGCTGTGGTGTCCATCCGCTCTACATGACCTACGCTTAACTAGGCGCATGCCGCTGTACAGCCCGTACAGTTCGTGGTTGAACCTTCTCCTACAAACGCCATCAACGCAAACAGGACCAAAGACCAGGGCTGCTAGGGTTAGCTAAGACCAGGAATTTAATTATGTGTGTTCACATGATATATCAGGTCGCTTTAAAATCGCTGGACAATATCATGTTTTATTCAATAACATCCCTTAATGGCAGGCTGTCTCTTAACAAGATGGCTGAGCATTTTAACATTCACCTCATGTGGGTGCCGGGACACTGTGCCATACCAGGAAACTGCAAAGCCGATGAACTCGCCATGTGTGGTACAACCTCGTCCTACCAATAGCAGGGGGTACCACCTTCCATGCCGATCGCACCTAAAACGGTCACTCAGTCTACTTAGACTCAGCAAGCACTCACTGAGGACTCTCATAGGAGTCATAACTGGGCACTGTGCAATTGGCATTCATGCTCGCAGGATAATAATAACATGGGTGGCGCTACAGCCCGTAGAGGGCCAGGGGCTAGCTTCTCAGGAACCACTCGTGATGTGCGTGCTATTGTTCTCTTACGAGTTGGAAGGACCTACAGTTTTATGCCGACTCCGAACGGCCAAGTTTGAGAAGCCATTTCTAGACAGGAGTAAGCTTTGAACATTGTCAGTGACTCGAAAGTGGTTGGGCCGTGAAAACTATTTTTGTTGCACAGAGCAGGAATCGAACCTGCGACGTCGAGATTGGGGTAGACGCACATACCCACAACACCACGGGCCACCACCATGCTCGCAGGATGAAGAGGAAGTAGAAAACATTCATCGCCTACTCTGATCTTGCTGCACTCTGGCTAGTCTCATCTCTACTTCAGCGGCCGTAAGGAGCTAAACAGTCCCAGCATTGGCCAGCTAAATCGCCTCGTTAGAAGCACCACCCGGTTCCGATGTTAGAAGAAGTCAATCCGCGTCGTATCACAATGGGTCTACTCCGGCCTTGGTGTGACTGCTCTTATCAGTCAGCCACCACAACCTAACCTAAAGCAAATCCGCCGACCAACATGAAACCACACAATCTCGGTGGACGTAGTTGTGGTCGATGCCTTCCATATCCACGTATTCAGCGGCAAACCCTCTATTTTGCAGTAATTGCTATTCTTTTGATATTCTCATCGAATTATGTACACAATTCACACTATCTCGGATAAAAAATGTATGTATTGTAGCAATGCAATCTTTTCTGAAACTTTTCTCATGCATCTCGACATAAGGCCCAATCATAATGGATGTTCTGTGACGAGAGCCACCATGACAAATAACCCCTTCGCAGAGTTTCAAAAAGTTTCGTTAAGTTTCGTTCAATTTAGTCTTACTTTAGTCAAAGCGAACGATTCATTCTCTCCGAACAAAAATGAGACCTGCCATCAGATGTTGACCGAGAAGCAGTTCGAATACTCCTTCCCATCTGACGTACGCTCAAGTTCACTAAAGTCAATTATGATTGGACCTTAACTCTTGACATCATTTCTATCGCTTACTTTGACATCTGTCTTCTGCTTTGCTTCAATTCACATTAGTGTTGTCACCCGTCAAACTTTCACGAAAGATATTCATCTTCATGATATTTTCGACAACCGAAGCTAATCAATTAAATTTGTACCTTTTTACAGATTTCCTTCAATGTAAGTCGTTTTTTAAAAATTTAAATGAATTCGAATTTGTTTCGTTCATAATAGCTGTAGTTGTACTCGTACTCGTATGTTGAAGTAATTGACAATAAAAATGTAGTTGTTGTAGTTTTTTGTTTGTGAAGTGTCATCCCTGTGAAGAGAGACCCGCGAATGCGAAATCCACGAGCTCTGCCGTGTTGATTGCCCATTGATAGGCCAGTAGTTCTGGGAAGTAGCTTAATGAATTCGCCATCCATGCAGTGTGGGCGTCATTTTGAAAAGTGGATGGTATCTGAACAAAGGGAATGGTTTTGGCAATTCGCGGAATGCAGTAAATATTAAACTGAAATGAATATGGACGCGTGATTGAGGAAAAAATGAGTTTATTGGATCTGAAGGGGCATGATAACAAGGCCAATAGGCGCCTTTATGGGTGACATACATCATTTATACTGAAATGACCGCGGTCACGCGCGTCCCAGAGGCCATTTTGCTAAAATGTGGTTGGCAGCAGGAATCTTACTGACTGCTTGAATTTGAGGCACTTAGTCGACTTCACGTGACATCTGCCCACAGCCTTTCATTTCATTGACCAATGTGAGTTGTTGATTTACTGATTTAACACCGAAACCCTGCAGAGCTTTCAAAACCTTAGTCGGTAAACGAGTCGATGTTGATGATAATTTTTTCTTCAAGGTTCAGTGGGATTTTGACAATTTTTAACATTTACTTCGATTGGTTGGCGATAGTGGAGCGCACAAAACCATAGTTTGTTGTAGAAACTATTTACGATCTACAGTACTCTGCAGCACCGCCGAAACGTCGTCTGCTTTAAAAGGATTACCCGCCCAAGACTATGATCTCAAACTGCCTTCCGTTGTAGATATTGATGCTTGCTCAACAAGATGCCACAGTTTTCAGTCATTACTTGACCCATTTAAACAGAATGAGCTTAATGCTCTAAAGAGCGGGTGTCTTCTCCCAATGAAGAGAAGAGAGCTAAAACTGCATTCTGCTTGTAATTTTAGCAAAACGAGATTCCGGTAGTTAACCTGATCAGATGGCCCGATTATTATTAGCGTTCGCAGTCTTGACATGAACGGTATGGGCCCCACCTTCATGTCCTATCCTGGTACAGCTGGTAGGGTTCGCGGTTATGTCTTCTCCTTGATTCGCCTTTTTCGCAGACGGTACCATGTATTCGATGGAGAATTTTTCTTTCGAAGGCGCCAAGAATCAGCTCTGCAGTCTTACTTAATGTGCAGCTTTCAGGTCCATAAAGCAGGACTGATAAAACTATTGTTCAGTAGACAATGCTTTTGGTGCTTGGAGTCAAGATGGTCCTTAATGGTTGGCTGATTCAGTCCGCTTCCATTCTAATCCCCATGAGTTGAGATCTATAATACTCGTCCATCTCGTTAAAAGGTGTGATTCGGTTAACGAAATCATAATTAAACATTTAGGTCCTTAGAGTAGACATCCACATCCGCGCATCCAATCCCAGTTTGATCTGTGGGGGATGCTGGTTGAGCAGAGCAGCTTAAGTGACATGAAGTCAGTGTTTTTGATTATGGACTACCTAGAATAATGGCGCGTCTAGAAGAGTGTTCTTGCTACAATTTCACTTTGACCGCCGTGCTAGCTGATGTATGTCTGCCAATTATATCCCTCTTCTTAAGATTGAGGAGCACTGAACTAGCACTGAACATGCTGCGAAGGAGGTTTTCCTCAGTGCTCCTCCTGTTACCCGCTGAATTATGTCATGCGGTTCACAATTGATGTTCCTCGTCTAGCACAGTCTCCCGTATACGGACTAAATGCGGGGCTGTCTTATATCCGCAATGTCTGCATTCGCACTTATAGCCATTTTAATAAGTTCCTTAACACTTGGCTTACAGCTTTACTTTTCCCCTAGCATGAGAATGAGACAATTGTGTGCTGTCATTCGGCCTTAGTCATATACCTTGAGGAACTCGGGGACTACATCATTGTCTATTGCGTCCTTAGCCGCATTGTCTGGTCCTCTATAGACATGGATATAAGCCTAGCCAGGCGTCTACGGATCCAATGCCTACGGTCGCTGGGCTATGCAGACCGGATGGACAACTCAGCGCCGGCCTAAAGAATCTTCGAATCCCGAACCAGTGTGAAAACGCAATAGAGGACGACCACGAAGCCGATGGCGCACAAAAGTGGGGAAGGATCTCAACCAACTTGGCGTGTGAAATTGGACGCAGGATCGTGCCAGCTGGAGAGGCTTGTTGGCCGGGACCCAGGTCCACCTTGGAATGTAGCGCAATACAAAGAAGAAGAAGTGAATACACATTTTCCAGACTCCACCGTCTTCAATTGCTTTGTAGTGCAGTTCATCATGTTGTGTACCTCTGTTCAATCCTCTGCAGATCTTCGTCTCGCCGAACTGGAGTGTATCGCCCTGCTGAAGCCACTATTGACTTTTCGAGGCTGAGACTTCGAGTATCACAAGTCGTAAGCGTGAATTCCTCAAGCTAGAGAGATCTTTCTACTAGATATGCTAACGAGTAGCTGTCTCTACAGATTTGTCCTCGTTGTGGGCATTCTATGAGATCGACATATTGTCTGTTGCGACAGATTGTTGAGAAGAGAGGATAGGACTGAGATCCTTTGGTTTGCCATTTCCCTGTCTTTGCTCTGAAGACTATGGTGGTCTTTCAACATGCCTTGGGTACATATGAAGCCTCCTCCAGGTGTAGAGTGGACATAATGTCGGTTGTCTTGGTCGAGTCACTGACTTGTGGTATTACAATTCGTCGCAATTTTGACGTCAACTTCTATAAAGATACATCATATGGAAATGTCTATTCTACTTCTTCTTGTGGTGCTACAGTCCAGGGTGAACCTGGGACATGATCCTTATCCAGCTGCTTCCAATTTCGCACTCCTAGTTGGCTAAGGTCCTTATTCACTTGAGTGCGCCATCGGCTTCGTAGTCGTCCTCTATTACGTTGTCCCACTGGCTCGACGTGGTCGGCTCATCGGGCTTGAGCAGTGTTGTCCTTGCGCTTTACATGGCTTAGTACGCGTTGAATCATTAGACGCCTGACTAGGCTCATGTCACTGTACAGCGCGTACAGTTCGTGGTTGAATCTTCTTCTCCAGACGCCATCAACGCAATCAGGACCAACGATTGAACGCAGAACTTTTCTCTCGAAGAAACCAAGTGCGTCTTCATCCGCTCTGGAGATAGTCCAAGCTTCCGCGCCATAGAGCAGGACGGGGATGATCAAGGTCTTATATAATGTGAGCTTGGTCTTTCGAGAGAGGGCTCGACTACTCAATTGCCTCTTGAGCCCAAAGAAACAGCGGTTGGCAAGAGTTATTCTGCGTTTAATCTCAGTACTGATGTTGTTCGCACTATTTACTTGGGAGCCGAGGTAGACGAAGTCCTTCACTACCTCGAAGTTGTAGCTGCCTATGGTGACGTTCTGACCGAGTCGTCGATGTTGTGTGTCCTTTCTTGATGAAAGGATCTGCCAAGGTGTGTAGATCTGGTCTATTGTGAACTTTCCAGGCCTGAAACCGCACTGATAAGGACCCATCAGGTTGTTGGAGTATTGTGTCAGGCGCTCAAACAAAATGGTATAGAAGATCTTGTAGACGATGTTTAGAACACTTATTGCTCGATAGTTGGCGCTGTTGAAGGGGTCTACCTTCTTGTGCAAAAGATCCGACTCGTAGGTAATGTATATGAAGTGAAGCACTGACAAATACCCAGCCAATGTCAACCTCTAATTTTAATTAAAATAGAAAGAAATTGGATACATCATCCGAATCAACCCCGTCCCACACACCACCCCATCTCAGTGAAAAGACAAATTCGAAAAGCAATTTTCCTAAAAATCCCATCCCTCTCCCCCCACTCCATACAAAGGTCGTCCTTCGAAATCAATCAGTCATGGGTTTGATTTATTTTCAGCCAACATCCCGTCCGATGTCCTTTTCAATCCATTCCGCTTGCACTTACAATCATCCTTACCGATATCGAGCGAGACTCGACAATATTGGAAGGAACCTTCACACTTCGGTTTGCAATTTAATCAACCACAATGCAGCCCAGAAGTGAGACACATTTCAGAGGAGAAGGAGAGCGCTGTGGCCAACTAACCCAAATGCATCCAGCCAGCCACCGTCGCCTCGGGGCCAGGCCGCACCCATCTCGAGAACCATTTACTTGCCATTTGTCTCATCGGACGAGACAATACCCTTCATCTTGCAAAAGTGTAAAATCTACTTGGAACGGTGACAACCAGCCCAACCTGGCTGTGGGATCAACCCTCGGACAGCCTTCTCTGCTGTCGACCGGGGGACGACGGGACTGAAGTAATGCACTGATTGTGCTTGCGCTCGGCTGGGCTGGGCTGATTCCATTCGGATTGTGCAGCTGTCACGGAATTAAGTAGTTTCCGGGTCAACTTGCTTCCCAGATTTTATCACATTTCAAGGTGGACATCGTCTAAACGGGTAAACATTGTCTGCCTGCACACTGGACACAGCGACCGCCTGGCGCTCTACTGGCTCTGTCATAAGCGACCGGACTCGTATCTAGGTGTGTTCGTTATTTAACCAAAAAATTGTTATGATAAGGACACAGTCCTTGTTCTGCTGAGCTATTAAAATTGGATTCCCATTCAATATTGAGTCTTGATTTACTCGCAAGCGAAAAAAAAACAGAACTCTCCGACTGGACATGCAGACAAATACGAGCCAGTGGACCGGACCCACACACGGGATGCATGGCCGCTGCCAGTATGTCGTGTGCACTGTGTGCTCGCCTCCTTTACAATTCACGGAAAGCCGAGAGTGCTCCTTCCTCCGTTTGTGTAATTGTCGAAGGACATGACACAGATGTGTGTTTGCGATGGCGTCGGCGGCGGCGGCGACGAGGGATGTCTGATGTGCAATTCTACTCTGCAGCACTCTGTACGACAATTGGATAAATATTTGACGTGGTCAAATAAGAAAGGTGCTTCGCCTTCATCTTCGCCAGCGTCTTGGTGCTCCTGACGGTCTCGCTTATTTTTTTCTGCCCCATCTCGGCAACCATTTTTTTTTTTTGTGGACTTTATGAACGGGGGCGGAGCTGCGCTGGGTAGTGCACATGTTTCAATTTTTCTCCCATTTTGCTCTTCGCTGACCGCTTTTTATCGTGCTCCGTTCTTTTATTTGTTTTTAGGATCGTATTTTCACTGTTTGTACATTTTCGATTTGTTTTCTATTTTTTTTTGCTCGTGTTGGTCTCCCACGAATGTATTGGAATTATATATTTGTTGTTGACACGGCTGATGGAAACACAATATGCTGTGTAGGTTGTGCCGACGTGGTCCATTTGTTCACTGTTTGTGGAGTTTTAAGGTATTTCCTTTCGGACGAGTGTAATAAATGGACGCCGGTCGATAGAAAAATCACTGAGTAATGCGAAATACTTTGTGTCGTTTCTTCGGGGTGGGAGGGGGAGCTCTGATTATGCGACCCTGTGGGCGATTGTGTAAACACGATGGTCTAGGGGAAGGTGAAGGCTGCGTTATTCGTCTTCTACAGCTGTGTACCAGAGAGCAGCTTTAAGGGTTTCTCTCATTAGTACCCTAAGGTTTAAGGCGCCGGCCTGTGATTTTCCATTATCTTGGTGCATTTGTTACACCAATTCCGGACTCAATTTGCAGTTAGTCGTTCTTCTCGATTTATGACACTGTTGCTAGGTCAGCAACGATTTTAGGGCAATCTCTGAAGAAATAGAAGACGAAAATACAATCTCTTTACAGACACCTCTTCTACTAGGATCGCTCGATTCACGAAAATGTGTGCAGTCCTATCTTGTGTCATTGAAGTACATCTGTGTTTTGGAACTGAATTTACACTGCTTAGGTTCCTTTGGTTATGAAAGGGAACACTCAGAGAATAGTCCCAAAGTCAGATCAGCACATAATAGATGCGTGCTCTTTGCATAAGGTGTGGAACTTGAGAACTGTTGCGATGGAGTGAAGATTCAAAAAAGATCTTATTGCATTTATTGTACGACGTGGTCATAAAGAGAGAAACTCAGAACATTCGGCGTATCACAACCCTTGTTATTGCTTAACACTAGTCATTCCAAATTGCTGGATCAGCGACAAAAAGTTCACCTATTATATCGAAGGAGCTTAACAAACTTCGGTTAAGTTGGCTGACTGCCGACATGCAGCGCTATCTGCCAGTTAAGCTTCGTAAAAACGACTGAATCATTATATGTTGGCTTGGTTACACATTTATGTCAGCACTGGAAAAATTGTTACCTTATTGTAGCAAAACTTGTGAGCTATTGTGAAGAGAAAGATCAGGGAGTAAGAAAGATCACCGAAAAATTTGGATGAGATGTTGCTCAGAGTTCGAGCAAAATGGTCTAAAATCCCGAAAGAAATAATTCAGAATTTGGTGGAAAGGTCCAAACGAATGAATGGTTTCATTGAAAATAAAGACTTATGGGCCAAATATTAATTGTCATTCATGTCAGAACTTTTTACAAATGTGCAAACCTGGACACATGGGATGCGCTTGGATTTTATTTGTGTTCAACCTTGGTGGCTGTACGATTTCCTTCTTTTAAATGTTCCTAAATGTCAGAAACTAGCAGACTCATGGCTTAGCATTTGCTTGACCCGTCCTTAGACGACATTAAAATTAGCCTACAATGGGCTTGAATAAAAGGCGAGCATACTTACAAACGTTCGTTTTCTTTTCTTCCAATACATTCATCCCCTATCAACGCACCATATGGTACCACATTATTGTGTGTTCACTAAGTACTAAAGTGTACTCACATTTATGGGAGTTCGTTTGAATTTTGTCTGCGCACTGGAAATACGCATACAAACACGCATATCTCCCAGTGTTACCACAGGCCAAATTATTTATGAATCCCAGAAGCTTAATAGACGAAAATTTTGAAAATAAATCAGTCCAAACAAATGTTTTTAATAAAACAAAGCCTCCTCATGTGATAAATTAAAAAAACACAGAAGAAGGTTTTGATACTAGACTGGAGCACTAAGACTCAAGACTGGTCCATTGTACATACTACCTACAATTCCTTCGGAAGATCAGCAGGCGCTTCTGTGGTGAATGGCCTACAGAAACAGCTCTAACCACATTAGCGCCGAAGACCTCCCACCTGATCCAATCAATGACGGGACAGTGACAGTGGAAGTGCTCTGTCGTGTAGCCGTCCTCTCCATAGGCATCGCAGAGGGTATCTTCGCTTAAACCCAGTGCTTAGCAAAGGTGTAGTGGCCCGAAATTACGACGGGAAGTCGTCTGCAGTCTTTTCTATCATGCGACATGGGCCGCGGAAGCCCTGGAGAGTCAAGCTCTACGACAGTGCTCTCGAGAGGTCCAACCATCACCCTTCCACCTGTTTTTCAAATATAGTTTATTGCGCATAGGTTTCCGCTTAAAAAACTGATACTTAATGAGGTGTACAGTCTAATGTTGATAGCAGCGGTGCCTTCATAGGTTCTGGAGCCATCTGAAGATACGACTATATTCCTTTCCTGGCTCGAAGTCTGGCCAGAGCCATTCCCTGGTGCAGTACTAGTATGTGCTCAGGTATTTTAAATGAAAGCGTTCAGGAGAAATTAAACCGTAGTTCATACCTTTCAAATTCATGAAAATGGAAATGTGAAATAAAATTACGTTAGGTGTTTAGGTAATTTCGTTCTTTAAAAATGAGTCAAATCAAAAAATGATGAGTCCCCGAGTCAAGCTAAGACAAATGAGTCCTTTTGACTCTATATAGTCTCTGTGGTGACACTGATACCTACAGACACAAACATGGACGCCGCTTGGGCACTGACCACTATCAGCCGCCTAAACTCACCGTATTCGCAATTTGGGTTACATTATTGAAGTTTTCATACGTCATACGAAGTTTTCACACTTTTAAAAATATTTTATTGCCTCTATTCATTAGGAATAGAGTAGAAATCTACTAGTAAGAGAACTGTTCAAATCGACCCATTAGCTTCAAAGCATATTCTATGCAAACTAACATAAAATACTTTCTCCTTGTATGATAAAATAATCAACTAGCAACTGAAAAAAAAAGTTATGGGTCCAGTTTTGGTCGCCTCTGTATGTGTACAGGGTGGACCAAAATACAAGTTTCTTTTTAAAAATGCAACAAAATCAACAAACAATAAACGTTATTTCTAAGTATTAATTTTTACCATTAATTACAAAATGCAACGTCGTTCTGGTTGCTGCCTTTGCTGGTTTCGAAGCAGGACAATCTGTCACCCGAATTTTCATAGCCCTTGTTGATAGTGATCTTAGGCACTTGAATCACTACCACATTGTTGGCATAACGTCGGCCCTTCCCCTTTCCCACTAAAAAACAGTTCAATACTTATACCGCAGCTCCGAGGTGGGGCTTGGCCACGGACTGGGGTCGGTGTGATCGGCGAAGTGTTATGAGAGACTGACATCGGATCGGACACTTTGACTTACCCTTACCCGGTTTGTGCATATCGCTGTAAAGCGATTGCTTGTCTTTGATTGAATCGATTGGAATTCTCGCTAGTTTCTCTCAGACGGGGTGGCCCGTGGCGTTGTGGGTATGTGCGTCTACCCCAACCTCGCCACCCATATTATATTATTATTATTATTCTCTCAGACGGTTGATTCCACGATTTGGGATTGTGGCATGGGCTGTGTGCTATGGCGCTGCATCGCACATAAAGCAGAGGTCCTCCAATTCCATGTCTTCAATATGGGTGGATAAAAGTCGGTTCGAATTGCTCTGTAAAGCCCACCGTTGTTCTCGGTCGAAGAAAAATGGTGTTCACGAGTTGAGTCTCATACTCTCGGCATCAGCAGCCATGTTCCCATCTGTACTTAGGGGCCACGACTTGAACCAAGAGTGTTGTCGCTCAGCATACCAATGTGATGATCAGTCACAGTTGGTACTTCATTTCTGTCAAAACTTCTTTTCAAAAAAACGCACTGCTTGGGCTACACAGCATTCGCTTTCGAAATAAGTTTCGAATACCTCCCAACATTGTTCAAACGTAAAGCGGCTCATTTCGTCCCCCGGAGGTATGATACTGACTTTCTGTCAAGATTCTGAGCGGGAACAGCTGTCAGTGTCAAAATAAGCTCAAATAATCCCGTCCCCGGTTCGAATCCCAGTGAAAGCAAAGTTAATATGCTTTTATCTGGTTTTCAAATCTCGTCCAGTCACCATTTGCAGTTGGGAACAAAATGACGTCACTGGAAAAACAATGGTCTAGCAAGGAAGCATAAACTGGAACATGTACTAACTCCTTTTCTACCTCTCAGGGTAAATTCGATACAGCGCCCTAGTGCCAACCTTACAGTCTGTCCTGACCGAGGTGCAGTTCGGGAACACTTTCCAAAAGTAGACTTCATTATGAATTTTTGAGTATAGTCTCGACTATTGGTCTAGCGACGAGGTATAATACTCACAATTTTGAAATTAATATTTTGCTTGCGCTTCATTGGCCCAGAAGTCTAGGGCAGAGTAGGTCTTCCTGAGTTTCCAGCAAAGCTTGATGATGAGACCCAAAAACTTGGGGATTTCCAACAGACTATCTTTCCAGTTGACGCTACTGCAATATGTTCAGAACCAATGAAGACGAAAAGTCTAATTCCCACAGTCTAAGCAACCCTTGCTGAGTACCTCAAGGTAGTCAACTTGTTCCCTGATGTGTATATTAAAATGATTGTTCCATTTGGTTGCAGTAGTCGTGCTAGATTTCACATATTCGCGTTATCGCCTCGCTACGGGCTCGAGAGCCTACGAATTATGCCAATGGGTGTGATCTGTGATATTTTAGATATCACTTGATATCTGTGTTTTTGACTGTCGTTCGACAAACTCAGCCAAATATGGGAGTTCATTTACGTAATGCAAATCCTACGACATTGAATCGAGACAGCTCACGGGAGGTTTGATTGCAATTTATTCTCAAGTCCTTCTTCATTGAACTTTGAATCGGGAGCAAAACATCAAGCGGACGACTACTTGCAGGAGAGAGACGGTGGCCCACATTGAAACGAAGCTCGACCAACTGTCGAACCAGGCACTGTATTCAGAACTTCAAAATGACACGAGAGCAGCCATCATTGGACGAAGAAGACCGGCTACCTAAGAGGATGCATTGCCCCTGACCCACACTTTTTTTCCAGAAAATACTCAATTTAGTCCAAGTCCAAGAAAAAATAAAACACAATGTCTTAAACAAAAAAATAAAAATCCGTATCTATTGTGTGTACGCACTTAAAAAATTAAATATTTGCAATTTCAAAGTGAAGTGGTAAATATACTCCCGCATGCAAATCGCCTACGTTCGCCGTATGCCCCGAACGCAACACACGTTCATGTGTGCCCAGCTCTTCGTATGCAGGCGGCGCGGCGCGGTGCTGGCACACACGTTCGCAAAACGCTGGAACACCAATAAATATCGAACAGGGGAGGATGTGGAACGTACAAAGTCTATCACACCCACCATTTGTCACGCCCACAAGCACTCGTCATCCTGTCAGTTGTTGAATGTGTATGCAAGCGCACCGGATACGCAAAGTCAATGGGTAAACCATGCAGATGTTGGTAAATCCCAGGATCTCAACGGAACATGTTTTGAGAATGTAAACATTACGTTTATGAGTGCTGGATGATATCGGCACAGTGAACCAGCCATCCTGTCCTCCTCGATTACTAACACCGACACCGCCACCGTCACCACTACAACCACTGCCACAGCTACCTTCATCGCCCCACGACCGAACGCCATCGCAATTGCGAAGCAGCCCCCGAGTGCCCCACCATCACCTCCTGCCGAACGCATGACAACATCCGACTGGGGGAGGGGACAGGGTGGACTGGCTGGGCGCCCTTAAAAAGGTGCCACTGGGTGGCGGTGGTGCTGCTGCTGTTAACACACAAAATCCCGATGCCCTTTATGCGAGCATCCCCGTCTATCGACGCTGATGGAGGACGGAGGTGGAGGTGGAGATGGTTATTAGGGTCGTATAACTATGTGAATGTGCGGAATGAAAGGAACTTGAACAAGCTCTCGAGAATTGTAATAATGTGCTGGCACTCAATGTGTCATAAGATCGATGCTTTGAAATTCAAAAATTCCCATAACCAGCAACGGTGATGGTGGTGGTTGTCGGGGACGCTGGCACTGGCGCTGGAAAATTCGACTGTTGGTTCCGGCTCGGTATTGATTCGCAATAAACACTGCGCGATGCAAAGGGGGGCTGTGGGGTGGGAGCAAATAAAATCAGTCGGCAGCCCAACTGCACCGAGGTTGGGGTTGAATTTTGGGATGTTGCGTCTGAAATATTGCCACTCTTGAGGGTTCATTAATTAAAAGTGGCAACGTGGGGTAGCTTGACGATGTGCAAGATCTGCAACAGGTTCATTGAGCGGTGATGAGACATTTTTGATGCCACTGAACGTCGTCGGTCGACTGCTCTTCACATGGATCTTAGCTGTGTACATCTTTGGAGAGGAAGAAGTGCTTTGTCCTCCAATATGCTTCGGTAATACATCTTAAATCCATGCTTAAGGGACGCGTGTGGGCTCGCAAGTGTTGAAAATGAGGCGAACCCCTTCCATACCCCAAAAAGGGCTTGACTTGGAAGCCGGGTTGCGTAACACCAACCTCTTGGCGAATGTTCTCTCAACTGTTGCCGTAAGAAGACATCGATTCTTGTACACTCCCAGTGAGGCATGTGGTTATACCGAGAGTATGCACAGTGCCCTGAATCAGAGCTCGATACCAGACCTGTTTCCAGTCATCTGCAATTAATGACTTCTCACCTAAAATTTCCTCTATAGTCCATGATCCCTGTCACGATCATGACAAACTTTCGTCCACGATCTATTGACACCGGAGATTCGGTCTTCTCCTTCGTTTAAATGGAGTCGAAAACTGCCACTGAGACTTGTTCGCGTTGATGGAGCAGAGTGCACACATGCAGTTGAAGGACGAATTCATCACCATTTTTCTACAATTTGCATTTGTTGCTTACCTTCGGCGAATATTCGTCGGAGACCAAAATGAAATTCGAACGCAGCATTTTGTGTTCGAAGGCATCAAGTTTTACGCCTGTGGTCATTATTTACCGGGTTACATACAGCCGCACATAGACTGGTGGCCCGTGGCGTTTTGGGTATGTGCGTCGACCCCAATCTCGACGTCGTAGATTCGATTCCTGCTGTATGCGACAAAAATAATGTTCACGGCCCCACCTCTTTCAGTCACTGACAATGCTCAAAGAGTATTTCCTATCTAGAAAAAGCTTCTCAAACTTTGCCTTTCGGAGCTGGCGTAAAGCTGTAGGTCCCTTTCACTCATGAGTGTGGCCACAACACGAGTGGTTGCCGAGATTAATCCCTGGCCCTCCACTGGCTGTAGCGCCACCCATATAATATTATACATATAGCGTTCTTAGGCCTTGACATTGTCTTCAAAAAAAGAATTTGTCTCTTGTGGCGTAGACACAGTACACTGCTGCGATCGATTTTCACATGTTTTCTCTATTAAGGAGATTCCGTCTACAAAGCAAAACAGAGTAATTGAGTGCCCTGCTATGTGAGGTTTATGTAAATATGCTTCAAAAAGGTTTTCGAAGATGGACTTGACAACTTGACATTTGTGCACGCACTCTTTCACTAGTCATGAAACTGTCACCGTCAGTTTATTCTTCTTCTTCTTATGGCGCAACAGTCCGGGGTAAACCTCAGCCTCAGCCAACATGCCTCTCCAGCTGACACGATCCTTAGCCAGCTGCCTCCAATTTCCCACTCTAAGTTGGTTGAGGTCCTTCTTCACTTGAGTACACCATCGGGTTCGTGGTCGTGATCTATTGCGTTGTTCCACTGGTTCGGAGTCGAAGACTCTCCGGGCTGGATCAGTTTTGTGCATGCCTTCAACTTCGCCTAGGTGTTGAATCCTAGGACGCCTGATTAGACTCGTGCCGCTGTACAGCCCGAACTGTTCTTGGTTGAATCTTCTCCTCCAGAAACCCTCAACGCAAACAGGACCAAGGATTGAATCAGTTTATTCAGTAATCTCAACATATTCACCAACGAGCAACTTCTGCTCTGACTCAAATTTGTGGTGGTAATTCTCGCCATAGTAGACAGGGACTAACAATTTGGGTGCAAAAAGTTGAGTCATATTCGCTGTGTGATGTTCCCGTTTGAGTGAGACAACGGGTTGGTCGAAGTGTAGAAAATATCGATGCCATTCAGGCGTTCGTAGAAAACAATCCAAACGAGTCAATTCCACGGCCTTCTCACATATTGGCCATCGCTCAGACCACATGACGGCACATTTTTCGTCAGAATCTTGATCCTGGGTTACATTCATACAAGATCAAGCTGACTCAAGTCCTCATTAGATCGTTATAACGAGACAGTGGCGTGGCTTATCAGACGTACAGACTGAATAGCAAATGTTGACAACGAGTACAGTGTCATGTGGCTGTGATGCTGCATCCTACGAAACTACAAGACTTTGCTGCTCGTAAAAGTGAAACGACTGATACTTCATGTAAAACTGCGCTCTTTTTTCTGTTGGCGCTACATTTCGGGGATGGTCCTGACATTCAACCAACAATTTTCTCCAGTTTCGCATGTTATCAGTGCGTCACCATACAGGCAGACATCCGCTGTCCCTCTGGTGGGGATTTATAGAGTCTTCGGGCGGATGCTCTGTCTACGTCCTATTCACCATAGTCATTGACTCCGTACACGTCTAGTTTGGGTCTTGTTGCTGTACAGCCTGCCAGGTTGAAGATTTGTCTCCAATTACTTTTAAGACAAAAAGGGCTAAAATTGAACACAGAACCAACATAGATAGGCCTCCGTGCCGTGCAGTAGATCTGAGACGATCAGTGACTCTTATAAAGTCACCTTTTCCTTAGGGCTCTACTACTCAATTGCCTCACAACGCAGCACAGCACGGTACACTAGAAAATCAGTAGGCGGACGCACACCTCATCAGAACGAACAAGTTCGCAAGCAAGAGTTCTGTGCATTGGCCGTCTCTTGTCGTTCCTTATGGAACCGAGTACTTGAATATCAGGGACATTAGGTATCATAAGAAATATCTACACGCGGCTCTGTCTCGAGCCATCCTAGTCACTTCAGACTAGGAGTTGCCGACCTGTAGACGCTCTGTCCGCACGGGATGCCTCCAAGTTAAACGTAGACGACGTCGACAACGAACTGTGTGTTTAGTTCTGGCAAGGGTCATCCGCCTAATATCGGCTCCCCGCTTAAGCAGGGTGTGGCCTATTCAGTTCCACTTTCTACGTTGGATCTTTACTGCGATGGGTATCCGTGAATGTCTTCGTTCGTGATCCATCCTCAGCAGAAGACTTTCATGGTTGGTCTCATGCATTAGTTGAAACTTACGAACAATGATGGTGGTCGTCTTTAGGTCTAACATCCGTTTAAAAGGCGCGATTTCTCGCTGAATTGAATATCCGAGGTTTCAGTGAGGTTGAGAGCTGAGGTTAGACCTAAAGAAGTTGCCGAGTGAGTGGACTAAGCATGGTGGGCGTTGACTACATGACACCTTCATCTTCGACCAGCATGCTGCCGAGGTTGACATTCTCTACTGGTTCCCCAGAGAGGTGTCTTGTATTTTGAGCGAATTCTTATCATGTTTGTCTCGGCGACGATGAATTTCAATGCAGCTCTCATAGGGTAGTGCTGCTGGTCCAACGCATGTAGTTTTTCCTAAGCACGGCCTAAACTCTCAGGCAGCAGGTAGATGTCTTCGCAGTCGAGTTCGTGGATTTACTCTGTCAGAGAGCATTAGATTCGAGGACAATTATGAAGAACTTGTGTTGCCTCCCCTGAATCCTTTGGTATTCATTGGTTGGAGCTGCTGTTCTTGCCTTGAAGCACACAACTTTAACACTTTAACTGTCAAGTGAGCGGGAACTGTGTCTATCAGTTTCTCCATCTTCCGAGGCAACATAATTCGCTGAGATCTCGATTGGTTTCCCTCCATTAGTAGAGGTGTTTCGCATCTTGGGCCGATTCTCATCAGCTTTGGCTTGGAAACACTGCTTTTGAGTCCAGTGCTTCTATGGTTCTTGTGATAGTCCAACGCATGTCATTTTTCCTAATCATCGTCATCGTTTTTAAACATCGTCTAAAAAGCAGGCAGATATCATCGCCGAAGTCGATGTCGTGGAGTACCTCTCTCAGATACCTCTGCATTCATGTGGAAGCGGCGTTGCTGATGTGGTCTAGAATAAGGTCAAAGACAATATTATAGAACAGGGTTAGTAATATACATCCTTACCTTATTTCCCTGGGGTTGGCGAATGCTTGCCTTTGATGCGCACTTTATGAAGCGCCTCCTGGTAGTGCTCGATGGTGATATTCCAATGTTCCCCTGCGTTCCGGATAGCTTCACCTCGGACCAAATTGTAGGCTCTTTAAAAAACAACTAATAGCGGGAATATGGAGGAGCTCCATTCAACGCATTGTTCGATGACCATCCCTAAAGCTCATTGACCGCCAGATAAAAAGCTGCCGGTGTCTGCGCTAGAATGGCTCTGCGTCCCGTGCACACAACTGCACTCTGATCCATCTCCTCTCGGACTCTCAAACCTTTCTAAACGTCGACGAAACATCATTCGCACCACATAATCCTTGATGTTCACCCTTGCTTGCCTCCAGCACCGAACTGAACTCAGTCTGTGCCTGAGAGCACATTTTCAACTCAGTCTTATGTTGCATCGTGTTAAATAAATGCACCGGGTGCTGTCTAATCACTGAGGACTCTGCCTGATAGCACTGGACACGAAGATATGACGGATCACATCGGGCACTCCTTCCATCGCACCACCAATTTTTATTACTCACATGCGCAAGGATTTTACAGAAAACATCCCACCGCCACCATCTGAGCGAAATGAATTCTCACATCGACCACCTCAGACGTTGGCACTGCATCCCATGAGCCCCTCCGTGCAGATCTGTGCATAAATCCAATTTTACCCCAGCCTTCCGCAGAACCACAGCACATTTGTGCATATTTTCCATATCATTTGAATACGAAAACTCCGAGTTATGGCAGCTCGCCTCCATCGCGCCGGCACTCGCACGAATAACTGCTGGGAGCATTGAAAAATCGTTACCGAACTGAGATGTACTCGCACTTCCAACGAGGCCGAATGCTGGTTTATTCATGAATTTCGCCAGCATGTGCTGACTGTGTGGATTCCGATTCCACACGCGTGCAGCCCGAGTGGATAGGCAGACAATGAATAACCGAAGGTCGACGACGAAAACCGCAAGTAACGCACCCAGCCCTCAGAGATTAATTAACTTATCCCTCTGCGGGCGCATCCAAGATGTCTGCGCGATTAAGAGGGCCCTCCATCACTTCCACATTCATCGCCAGACAATCGACAAATTGTCGATGATACAGCCGAAATCGGAAGGCTTTCGCTGCGAGGTACGCGCGCCACAATAGTTTGCATTATTTATTATCTTCCGCCGTCGCTCCAGTGACTGGCGGCGAGACCCGAGGACGGAGGAGGTGTTGGAGTATCCTTTCGATGGAGCACTCGAAAATTGAGATAATAAAACTCAATTACACTGAATAATGATGGCACATAAATTCGGGGTGATTTTCGAAAAACCAATTAATTCAAATTATACGCCACGGAATAGAAGCGCCAGCACGGAGCACCGTCACCAGCTGCGGCGAGATCCCCTTTTATGGGTGCGCTGGACTAGCCGCCGAACCGCCATTCGAGAATCGCATGAAACTGCGCGATAAGTGTCCTCTCGACTGAGTGTTGAATTTAGTGCCCGCCTGCCGGTGTCTTGGGGTGGATTTTAATAATTCAGACCGAGGCGCTGTGCGGACGGAAAGGACATCCTCATTGTGCAAGACCACACTAATCCCTCACCTAAGTGATATCGATACTGCTTGAACTGGATTCCCTCCCCATTCCCATC
>OU744320.1:16755158-16857445 GCA_916610145.1 Eristalis arbustorum | reverse complement strand
CCCCCTCCCTAAGGACCCCACTCCACGATGTCTTGATCGCTCATGGAAAACGCTTTCCCACTAGCAAACTACTCTCGTCTCAATTAACCCGCATTATTGCGAGTACACACACACACACCCACGCACGCATGTCCCGCCGAGGAAGGATCACGAATTTAATATTCATATGCGGCGAAAGATAATATTATAACCTCGAGGTATTTACTCACTCAATTACAACGCCGAGTGTCTGCAAACACGCCCGCCGGTCCTCCTCCCCGGTGCGCTGTGCGCTGCGGTGTGCCGCCGCTGCTCCTGCTCCGGAAGGGTGTGCCTTTCTGGTTTTTCGGTTCGGTGTGGTTTCTTTCTTGTTCTGCAACCGCTGATGGGGGAAAAAAGGCATCAAAAACACAAGAAAAGAAAAACAAGCATCCCCCTCGACGACCACTCGCCCCAACCGCAGCACTGCTCGATTGATGGATTCCATGGTAACCTCCGCGCTGACGGGTAATTTACAATGTTCTCCTCCGAAAGTCATCTCGGCCTTGAGTGTCTGTTCTAGACAAGTGTGCTCATAAGTGAAACTCTCTTTCAACTTGTTTATTTCCTCACGTGGCTCATCAGCAGCGAGGCCCTAACAAAGTCATCGTTCATTAACCGCATGAGGTTTTTCTGATTCCCCAACTCCCGTCCGCCTCTCCCACTCCGGCGTCGTCACGACAAAAGCAGAAAATATCTTTATTAAAACATTTGAACTCGGAGCGACACGTGCTGGGCCACGCCTGCTCGCGAATGCTTCAATGTTGCATGTTTTCTTAATTGAACAATTTGCTGTTCAAAAATGCCAAGAGCGTGTAGAAGGCGTATACTGGCAAAAATTACACCTTTAACCTGGCCGCCACCCAGCCCACCCACCACGCGACAGGCAGAGGCTGTTGAAGTAAACGGCAAACCGAAACCAAACCGCAGACATTTCATCATACCGCCGACAGAAAGGCGCGCGCGCTGCGTTTGACATCCTTCATCTCGGGAGGACTTGAAGGATTTCGTTTCGCACACACTTTGCCGTTCTTCTTTCGTCATCCTCACACTTTTTGAGGTATCAAGGCAAGAGGCTAATTAAATTGAAAAGCAGGAGGTGTGGGCGTTGGCGTGGGTGGTGTTTCCTTTTTAAATAAATGTACACATCACATATTAATCGCTCGGTCTTGTTGTTTCTTGTGTTTGTTGCGCTCGCACATACCTCCGAAGGGTCGGAGGGAGATATCTAATGAAAGGCGCCTCCGTGAATGCGCGCCACGAGGAAGGTATGTGACGGGTATCACTTAATCAACATGGCATGCAAACACACGCGCCCGCCCGCCCGTCACCAGAGGCGGCATTAAAATGTTTTAATAAGGAAACAAAAAGCCAGTGGGTGGGCGGCCGGGATAACGGCGGCGGGATATCCTTTTGAATGGCAAATGAAGATTGCTTCAGTGAGTAAATCTGTTTGTTACTGTTGCGACGGCGGATGCCCCAGTGCGATGGTTGCAATTTAGCGTGGGGTGGGGGCGATTGCGGCGAACATATTCATGTGATGTCGAACTTGTTTGAGGAACGGCGCGGTTTTTTCGTGGAAGTGGAAGTTGAAACTTCTGCATTTCGCCTAACACGACTTTAATTTGTTTTCAGTTACAGCCGCAGTTGCGTCGGTGAAATGTTGGAGAAGACTTTGAAGCGGAAAAGTTTTTGTTTGGAGTTGCAAGGGAGGGCAGGTCCCAAGATCGAAAGCCTGGCGAATTAATTGAGTTTGTGAGTGACTTGGGATTTGCTTGTCGCGAGCTCATTTGCCGCGGTGGCTTAAGAAGGAAGTGGTGAGAGACTCGGCTGAAATGTAACGACAATCCAAAAAGTTCTTTCTTTTTTTCATCACAAATCAACTGTTCAGAGCTGAATAGTCAACTTGTCGAACTTGGGGGAAATTTCTTAGAGTCAATCAGGAAATAATGCGAAAGACACGCTCTAGTCGCTCCGATGAAGCTTATGGAAGAGGGCAAGATATCGGCTATCTCCTTGATTCTTCCCGACTCACATGCCACCTCCCAAGTATTGACTACGGTCAGAGTGACAAGTTGCCTCGCAAATATTCGTTCTTCCATAAACTTACATGACGTTCGTCCAAACTCCGAGTGAATGGAATCATTTGAAACAACTACCTTCGTTTGCAATCAATTCTCCATTTCCAGCAACTGACTGACTGGCATGCCTGCAGGGCGACGCTGTCATGAATCCGTCCGCTGAATTAACTAGTCGAACTTTCCTCAGTCAAAAAATCCCTTCTTAGGATGATGTGGTTGATTGATGGACGGGGACTGAATTTGAAGGGTTTTTAAAAATGTCCATCCACTTGTTAGCGGCCATCAAACCTGTCCGTAAAATTCATGCGGAAGTAGTTGTCTCTTCTGAAGATTTGGATAAAGATGGGTTTGTGTTGGTTCTGTCAGAAAGGCGGGAGCTTGTCAAGAAAACGACGCCGGAACTCAAGTGGATGATGAAAATTGAACGCACATATAAATTGCGTTTTTGCAGAGCAGGGAAATTTCGCCGAGTATTGTGGCCTCGCACTAAATTTAATGATTTTGGCTACTTGGACATAGTGGACAGATTCCATCCATCCACTAGTCAATTGTGTAGTTGAGACTATGGTAAATCGTGGTAGAACGCCTTCGTTGTCTTTGCCTTCTTGTGTTCCATTTTGCATCGGGGGACTTGTTATCTGCTTAAGGACACGCGAGGATTAAAGCAGACTGAGTTTTTAAAAAGCGAACGGACTTTATTCATTGAATTGTACGAATTACGACTAAAATCTTAACTCCACATTTCCCGCCTCGATACTCATTGTGTCCCCAACAGATTTGTTATTGTTTCGGCGACAGTAGCATGATCGTCTGGGCTGTCTTCTTGCTCGTATTGATCATAGCTGCTGTCGTACCTTTTTTGGGGATTGAGTGTGTGGTATCTATTACTGCTGAGTCGTTATCTTTGACGGATGAACGTTTGGTTTGGTGTTTATTGCTGCTGACTCGTCTGCTTGGACGAATGAGTGTAGATCGTTTCCTCTGCTAGTGATCTCCAGCTCCGACATAACCCTCGTGAATGTACTGACGAATCAAACAACAAGTACCAACAATCTCCAACAAAACTAGAAACCACACTAGATTTGATTTGTGAGCAGTTTATGGAGTTAAGTACAATCTGACTACGACAATCATTTTCTCATATTCTCTTAGAGGTTACTTCTTCGTCTTTGACTGGCGCTACAGTATAGGGTGGACCTGGGCCTCAGCCAACTTGCCACTCCATATAGCACGGTATTGTGCTAGTTGCTTTCAGCCACGCAAGTTCAACTTAGTCAGTTCCCCTTCTAGCTGCATGCGCCACTGTAAGCGTGGTCTTACTTTACCGTGTTGCCCTCTGGGTTGGAGTCGAAGACTGTCTCTTAGAGGTTTAGGTAGTGAAATTAGTGCAACAACAACGAATCACAAGTTTAATGCATAGAAGCACCCTTTGAGAGACAATTAAGTGTGACTTTTAAGGCGCCTGACTTTTGGAGAACCATTTTACATAATTGCCGATAACATTCGTGTTCGAAAATAAATGCGTCCCCTTTAACACTTATGTCAACACCCAAAAAATGCACATACAGAAAAATTGCTTGTAAATATTGACCCAAAACGAAAATTGTAATTTTTTTTTGGAATACGATAAAAGGCTAAATTTTAGGAGGCTTTTGCAAATTTCAAGTTGATTCGACAAGTTGAAAATGAAAGACATACCCGGGTGTGTGGGTGTTGACACAAGGGTTCATTTAAAGAGAGTTGCCATGTATTAGGGATGAACTCGATTAAAATACCTTCAACTTAAGAGCTTATCAGAGAATCGACATCCCAGTCTAGATCCGAAGTAGAATCACATTTGGCAACGAATGCTAGATCGATTTGTCGACAGAAATGGGGTCAAAACTGCTGACTTGAAGGACAAAAATCATGATATACTCAACATTTATTTTTTTAGTCCTGTTGGAAGGAGCCGATAGCTGGGCGGGAAACAATAAACATTTCGGATTCTTGGTGGATTTGAAAAAAAAATGTATCTCAGGTATATTATCCCGTCTGCGAGGAAGATGAATATGGGTGAAGAAACAACAAATGCTGTTCCAAGAAGGTTACGAATGTCGACTCACCTGCCTTGACGACATCGAGCACAAGGACACACAATGCTTTTGCAACTAGAGCCTCCTGTTTTTTAAGGAGCAAATAGCTTTACATTTGGTATGAAGATCAAGTCATCCTGGACGCGAGAGATGCAGCTTTCTCTGGAACGTCAAGATAGATGACAGCTTTTGCTTTGCCTTATACCTCCCATGACTCTTCGGCCTGAGAAGTAGTTGCTAAGAAATACGAAGAGTGCATGACCCGTACTGTAAGACTGTAATTGCCGCTGGCTCATCGGCGGTGGCGAGTAAGACGTGATCTCATACAGAAAACGGATTAAAGTCACACCATCAACCTTGGTAAAATACAAAAGGAGGTAAATGAATTGCTAATTCGTTCTCAATTGGACCATCGATCGGAGTGCTTTGTGGCATGTAGCGTCGTCTTTTTGAAACCCCATGTCGAACAGGTCCATCTCGTTTACAAGACGTTTGGATGTCGGGTGATAACGTTTCCTTTTCGGCCAGGCTTCGAATAAGTAGTTCTTCCAGTAACCTCAGAAATATAGCAGTTTTGACCATTCAAGTAGAAATGAGCTTCATGGCTCTATACAATTTTTCGATGAGCTGATCACCCCCCTTCTTTCCAAAGACCCAAAAACGCTGTGAAATTTGGAATTTCGGTGTTAATTCTGGTCCGATTTGTTTTTGCCCAATATACTTGCAATTTTTGCGTATGGACAACTGACGATCTTCGTTCACATTGGCAGGTACCGCAGGACCGACTCTGTACAGACATGTGGCGTGTGCAACCATTAAGATGTGCAGATCGTAAGCCATCTGTTCCAGCGATGTCATTGCAGTGCTTAGTCGCTTACTCTTGATGAACGTATGAAATAATTTTATTCGAGCGGTTTGCTAACAGATGGCGTAACCTGTATTATTCCATTAGAACATGCGTTGGAAAGCTACTGTCATTGTATTGTCATTGCATGGTCAGTGACTCGAAAGAGTAGGGTCCGTGAAAGTTATTTTTGTAGCTCAGACCAGGTATCGAACCCCGACGCACATACCCACAAATCCTCTGGCCACCACGAACGTATGATATTCCCGTGCCAAAAAGAAAAATTCTCCCTGAAGACCTGCCATCCAGATCAACTGATAAATTGTACTGAAACCCACCATAAATCCCTAGAAATGTCCTTCCCACGACCATCCAATACATCTACCCTCCCGTGCATGGCAATGATCTTGTATGTCAAAGAGTGCACACATGTCTCATATTTAAATATATCCCTTGAATGAAGAAAAATGCAAATATAATTCGCATCGTGCCCTCTCCGCCATCATCGTGCTGCGCTAACCTCGATTTTATTCATCCCGACTGGCATTCCCTGGCAGCACATCTAAACACGTGCACATGTCTCCTCCGCCGCGAAGCCTCAGACTAGAGGATTGCCCTCACACCTACAAATCAGATATAATTCATCATGCATTTTGTCATATTCCTTTATCCGCCAAATGCTCCACAACATCGAGGCGAATGGAAGACGAGAAGAAATGAGAAACAAGTCACACGGCCAGAGACCGAGGAGGTGGCTCGTCGTTGGTGAGCGACTCATAAAAAGGCAACTAATATCTCAAAGGAACAGCGGGGGTGGAGATGGGGCAGGGAAACGGCGAAAAAATTTCGTATATTTCCTCGCCATTAATCAAACGACTTCTTTTTGGTTCATCTTGATGAGATGAGCTGGGAAGCGCTATGCGGTGGGTGGCAGGAAGCCGGCCAACGAGATGTACCGATACGTCAGGACACATATGCTGGCAGGAAGTTTTTTGTCCAAGTACTCTCGAAAAGTATGGCAAGCAAAAAAAAAAACCGTCATCGTCATAATAAGAATAACAGAATGTAGTGGCGGTGGGGTGGGCTCGAGGAAGAATGATCATCTTGGTTGGTCGCTGTGCCGATGAAAGCTATAATGCCGAATATATGACTACGATATTTCGCTTTCATTCTCTCTCTCCCTCTCCGTGTTGACTAAGGACTTCACGTGTCAGGGTTTTGATGAGGCTTATTCCGGGCGAAGGCACGATGTGATGCCTTATGCACGTGACCTATGCTTGATCACTCCATGTTTTGGGCTGGGAAATTTCTCACTTTCGCCAATTTTACAAGTACTTGGTGGATCTTGGCGTTAGGCTTCCAGCGATTTTACTGCTAAGCTAATTATTTACGAACATAACGTAATCGCCGGACCTCCAAGCTTTGGAACCCACTAACACTTGTGTGAAAGCCAATTGTTGCCATTCAAACGAACTACGTGTCAACGAACAGACAGCCTTTATTTTCTGATCCAAAACGCGGTCTAGTTTTCGTTAGGTTACTGGCCAGTTTGGTTGGTTGCTTTATATGCCTTCGCGCCGTATTGGTACCTCATTTAGTAGACCAGGGTTACTTCTTCTTCTTCTTCTTCTTTGATTGGTGCTACAGTCCGGGGTGGACCTGGGCCTTAACCAACATGTCTCACCAGCCAGCACGATCTTTCGCCAGCTGCCTCCAGTTGCGCACATCAATTTGGTTGAGGTCCTTTTCCACTTATGTGCGCCATCTAGTGCGAGGTCGTCCTCTGTTGCGCTGTCCCAATGGCTCGGTGTCGAAGACTCTTCGGGCCGGAGCTGTAGTGTCCATTCGCTCTACATGACCTAGCCATCTTAAGCGTTGGATCCGAAGACGCTTAACTAGGTGCATGCCGCAGTACAGCCCGTACAGTTGGTGGTTGAACCTTCTTCTCCAAACGCCATCAACGCAAACAGGACCAAAGACCAGGGCTGCTAGGGTTAGCTACATCCACGAATTTAATTATGTGTGTTCACATGATATATCAGGTCGCTTTAAAATCGCTGGACAATATCATGTTTTATTCAATAACATCCCTTAATGGCAGGCTGTCTCTTAACAAGATGGCTGAGCATTTTAACATTCACCTCATGTGGGTGCCGGGACACTGTGCCATACCAGGAAACTGCAAAGCCGATGAACTCGCCATGTGTGGTACAACCTCGTCCTACCAATAGCAGGGGGTACCACCTTCCATGCCGATCGCACCTAAAACGGTCACTCAGTCTACTTAGACTCAGCAAGCACTCACTGAGGACTCTCATAGGAGTCATAACTGGGCACTGTGCAATTGGCATTCATTCTCGCAGGATAATAATAACATGGGTGGCGCTACAGCCCGTAGAGGGCCAGGGGCTAGCTTCTCAGGAACCACTCGTGATGTGCGTGCTATTGTTCTCTTACGAGTGGGAAGGACCTACAGTTTTATGCCGACTCCGAACGGCCAAGTTTGAGAAGCCATTTCTAGACAGGAGTAAGCTTTGAACATTGTCAGTGACTCGAAAGTGGTTGGGCCGTGAAAACTATTTTTGTTGCACAGAGCAGGAATCGAACCTGCGACGTCGAGATTGGGGTAGACGCACATACCCACAACACCACGGGCCACCACCATGCTCGCAGGATGAAGAGGAAGTAGAAAACATTCATCGCCTACTCTGATCTTGCTGCACTCTGGCTAGTCTCATCTCTACTTCAGCGGCCGTAAGGAGCTAAACAGTCCCAGCATTGGCCAGCTAAATCGCCTCGTTAGAAGCACCACCCGGTTCCGATGTTAGAAGAAGTCAATCCGCGTCGTATCACAATGGGTCTACTCCGGCCTTGGTGTGACTGCTCTTATCAGTCAGCCACCACAACCTAACCTAAAGCAAATCCGCCGACCAACATGAAACCACACAATCTCGGTGGACGTAGTTGTGGTCGATGCCTTCCATATCCACGTATTCAGCGGCAAACCCTCTATTTTGCAGTAATTGCTATTCTTTTGATATTCTCATCGAATTATGTACACAATTCACACTATCTCGGATAAAAAATGTATGTATTGTAGCAATGCAATCTTTTCTGAAACTTTTCTCATGCATCTCGACATAAGGCCCAATCATAATGGATGTTCTGTGACGAGAGCCACCATGACAAATAACCCCTTCGCAGAGTTTCATAAAGTTTCGTTAAGTTTCGTTCAATTTAGTCTTACTTTAGTTAAAGCGACCGATTCATTCTCTCCGAACAAAAATGAGACCTGCCATCAGATATTAACCGAGAAGCAGTTCGAATACTCCTTCCCATCTGACGTACGCTCAAGTTCACTGAAGTCAATTATGATTGGACCTGAACTCTAGACATCATTTCTATCGCTTACTTCTCTGACACCTGTCTTCTGCTTTGCTTCAATTCACATTTGTGTTGTCACCCGTCAAACTTTCACGAAAGATACTCATCTTCATGATAATTTTGACAACCGAAGCTAATCAATTAAATTTGTACCTTTTTACAGATTTCCTTCAATGTAAGTCGTTTTTTAAAAATACTAAATGAATTGGAATTTTGTTTCGTTCATAATAGCTGTAGTTGTACTCGTACTCGTATGTTGAAGTAATTGACAATAAAAAAGTAGTTGTCGTAGTTTTTTGTTTGTGAAGTGTCATCCCTGTGAAGAGAGACCCGCGAATGCGAATTCCACGAACTCTGCAGTGTTAATTGCCCATTGATAGGCCAGTAGTTCTGGGAAGTAGCCTAATGAATTCACCATCCATGAAGTGTTGGCGTCATTTTGAAAAGTGGATGGTATCTGAACAAAGAGAATGGTTTTGGCAATTCGTGGAATGCAGTAAATATTAAACTGAAATGAATATGGACGCGTGTTTGAGGAAAAAATGAGTTTATTGAATCTGAAGAGGCATGATAACAAGGCCAATAGGCGCATTTATGGGTGACATACATCATTTATACTGAAATGACCGCGTTGACCGCCAAACCGGCATTCTCAGCATGTGGAATCTGAGTAACTGGTTGAATTTGAGGCACTTGGTCGACTTCACGTGAATTGATCTCAGCCTACATTCGATAATACATTTATGTACTCATTCACTGACCAACGTGAATTGTTGATTTCTAACTGCAATCACCCGAGTCAACTCCGAAACCAGAGCTTTCATCATCAGTCGGGAGACGGGTCGATGTTGGTGGTAATTTTCCTTCAAGGTTTAGTGGGACTTTGACAACTTCGAACTTCCATTTCGATTCGTTGGCGATAGTGGAGCACACAGAACCAGTGTTTGTGTTAGAAACTAAGGCCTACAGCACTCTGCATCACTGGCCTAACGCCATCCATAAGGATTATCCCCCCCAAGACTGTGATCTCAAACTGTCTCCCATTGTAGACGTTGATGCTTGTTCCACAGGATGCCTCAGTTTTCAGTCATCACTGAACCCATTTGAAGGAAATAAGCTTCATGTTGTAGAGAGCGGGTGGGGGTGGGCGCAAAAAAAAAAAATGAAACACTTGTTTGACGGGCGGTGCTATCTTTATTTCGCAACGAAGAGAAGAGAGCTAAAACTCCATTCTGCTTGTAATTATAGCAAAACGAGATTCCGGTCGATAACCTGATCAGATGGCCCGATTATTATTAGTTTTATCAACAGTCTGCGCCGGGTGCTTGTGTACATTTCTCTTGAATTAAAATTCTCTTTTTGCTTTCGCCTACAATGAGATGGAGAAGTTCTCGCTGTCACTACTAATGGTAAGGGCGTTTTTCAAAATATCGCCGTCAAGTCCTGGATGTCCTAAAAATGCTCCCATTCTATAAACAGGATTCAACTGATCGAATCCACTGTGGTCTGTTCCTTAGTAGACAACAGAAGAGGTCCAAATCCATACTTGAGCCCTGTTGACTCTACTGCTCTTATGAGAGTCTGTAAAAAATGATTCGAAGTGCGGAGGGTACCTTCATCTGTGTCTTCCCTTTCTGTCTGTTCACAGATCTCTACCAGGCGTATTTTCCTGGCAGACAACATTCACACTTGGGCCAGTATTTGCTCATTAAGCTACTACCCGCATCCATGTCAGTGCTTTCCATAAGGCCTTGCCACTTAGTTCTCGAGACTCGTGTCCTCTTCATCGGTAGGAGAGAATGATGCAACCAACAAGACTGCATTCAACGGTTTCTTCCTCCTCGTCGCCTCTGCAGCTTATGCAGGAGTCATTATAGAAAGGTTCTGTTCGGCCTTGAGGCATGAGTCGTTCGTCAAGTCTGCTCACTTTGATTTCTTACCTAGGCTTCGATCAAGCATAGCTTTTGACAATTAAATGAGTTACACGAAGCATTAACTAATCGTTCGTCGTCGGAACGATTGTCATCTTACGCGATCAGAGCTCAGGTTGTGTCAGCCATTTTGGGCTGACTGGAGGTAATAAATATTTCTTTCTAATTGCCTTCTTGGCAGTAGAAAACATTTTGCTCTAGCGATTGGCTTGGTTTGCTGATACTTGCCTGCCTTCGTACCTATCAGGCCCGCGGCCCATGAAAGGTCCGAGCCAGAGCAATTGCTGCCTTCCATCGCTAACGGTCCTAGGCACACTGCTTATAGTCACCAAGACCAAGCTGTCTTATTTCCGTGACAACTTGGCCTCTATACTGGGCGTTCAGTATTTCTCTCCTTCTCAAGCCAGGAGGCTCGTTGGAGCGTTGGTGTCCATGCCCACGATGTCACCGAGCTGGTGTAGTCGACGGATTCTTACAGCTGGTAGGGTTCGCGGTTGTGTCTTCTCCTCCATTCGCCTTTCTCGCAGACGGGACCATACATCCGACGTAGAATTTTTATTTCCAAGGCGTCAAAAATCAGCTCTGCAGTTTTGCTTATCGTCCAGCTTTCAGCTCCATAAGGCAGGACTGACAAAATAATTTTTCAGTAGAGCATAGTCTTGGTCATTCTAGTCAAGTTGGTCCTTCATGGTTGGCTGAGCCAGTACCAGTCCCCTTCCATTCTAATCCACATGAGTTGAGATATAAAACACTAGACCATCTCGTTAAAAGGTGTGATTCGGTAAAAGAAATTTTTCTCAACTCGCACTCCAAGTCGATTGAGGTCCTTCTCCACTTGAGTGCGCCATCGGGTTCGTGGTTGTCCTCTATTGCGTTGTCCCACTGGTTCCGAGTCGAAGACTCTTCGCTCTGGAGCAGTGTTGTCCATGCGCTCTACATGGCTTAAGACGCGTTGAATCATTAGACGCCTGGCTAGACTCATGTCACTGTACAGCCCGCACAGTTCGTGGTTAAATCTTCTTCTCCAGACGCCATCAACGCAACCGGGACCAAAGATTGAACGCAGAACTTTTTTCTCGAAGAGACCAAGTGCGTCTTCATCGGCTCTTGAGATAGTTCAAGCTTCCGCGCCACACAGCAGGACAGGCATGATCAAGGTCTTATATAACGCGAGCTTTGTCTTTCGAGAGAGGGCGCTACTACTCAATTCCCTCTTGAGCCCAAAGAAACAACGGTTGGCAAGAGTTATTCTGCGTTTAATCTCGGTACTGATCTTGTTTGCACTATTTACTTGGGGGCCAAGGTAGATGAAGTCGCCTACTATCTCGAAGTTGTAGCTGCCTATGGTGACGTTCTGGCGAGTCGTCGATGTTGTGAGTCCTTTCTTGATGATAGCGCATTCTTCGCTTAGCGGTGAAACCCATTTTTGCCGCCTTCGTTTCAATACCACCAGCAAACGCTTCATTGACGGCTCGCTGAGTTCAACTAGTCACGTCCATGTCATCCGCGTTTGCTGGCTGGATTTATTTAAAATTGTGGCTCTAGTATTGGCGTGTGAGGCTTGCACGATCTTCTCCAGGATGTTGAAGAATTCACATGACAGCGCCTCGCCTTGCCTAAAACCTTTTTTGAGATTGAAGGTCTCGGTGAGTTCGTTACCGACCTTGATGGAGCAGCGAGAGTTTTCCATCGTCATCCTGCAAAACCTGACGAGCTTGCCAGGAATGTCAGAACTAGACGTTGTATAGCGCTGCCCGCTGTCATATGCGGCCTTGAAATCGACAAATAGGTGGTGGATGGTGGCGGATCTGCATCTCTTGAGTCTTTTCGAAGATCTGCCGTAATGTGAAGATTTGATCGATTACCTGAAACCGCACTGATAGGCTCCCATCATGTTGTTGACGATTGATGTGACGTGCTCAAACAAAATGTCAGAGAAGATCGTGTGGACGATGCTTAGGAGACTTATCCCTCGATAGTTGGCGCAGTCAAAGGGGTCTCCTTTCTTGTGGATCGGACAAGTGATACTAAGATCCGACTCGTCGGTAATGTATATGAAGAGAAGAACTGACAAATACCCAGCCAATGTCAACCTCTAATTTTAATTAAAATAGAAAGAAATTGGATACATCATCCGAATCAACCCCGTCCCACACACCATCCCATCTCAGTGAAAAGACAAATTCGAAAAGCAATTTTCCTAAAAATCCCATCCCCCCTCCCATCACTCCATACAAAGGTCGTCCCTCGAAATCAATCAGTCATGGGTTTGATTTATTTTCAGCCAACATCCCGTCCGATGTCCTTTTCAATCCATTCCGCTTGCACTTACAATCATCCTTACCGATATCGAGCGAGACTCGAGAATATTGGAAGGAACCTTCACACTTCGGTTTGCAATTTAATCAACCACAATGCAGCCCAGAAATGAGACACATTTCAGAGGAGAAGGAGAGATGGAGAGCGCTGTGGCCAACTAACCCAAATGCATCCAGCCAGCCACCGTCGCCTCGGGGCCAGGCCGCACCCATCTCGAGAACCATTTACTTGCCATTTGTCTCATCGGACGAGACAATACCCTTCATCTTGAAAAAGTGTAAAATCTACTTGGAACGGTGACAACCAGCCCAACCTGGCTGTGGGATCAACCCTCGGACAGCCTTCTCTGCTGTCGACCGGGGGACGACGGGACTGAAGTAATGCACTGATTGTGCTTGCGCTCGGCTGGGCTGGGCTGATTCCATTCGGATTGTGCAGCTGTCACGGAATTAAGTAGTTTCCGGGTCAACTTGCTTCCCAGATTTTATCACATTTCAAGGTGGACATCGTCTAAACGGGCAAACATTGTCTGCCTGGACACTGGACACTGGACACTGGACACAGCGACCGCCTGGCGCTCGGCTGGCTCTGTCATAAGCGACCGGACTCGTATCTAGGTGTGTTCGTTATTTAACCAAAAAATTGTTATGATAAGGACACAGTCCTTGTTCTGCTGAGCTATTAAAATTGGATTCCCATTCAATATTGAGTCTTGATTTACTCGCAGGCGAAAAAAAAGGAAACTCTCCGACTGGACATGCAGACAAATACGAGCCAGTGGACCGGACCCACACACGGGATACATGGCCGCTGCCAGTATGTCGTGTGCACTGTGTCCTCGCCTCCTTTACAATTCACGGAAAGCCGAGAGTGCTCCTTCCTCCGTTTGTGTAATTGTCGAAGGACATGACACAGATGTGTGTTTGCGATGGCGTCGGCGGCGGCGTCGACGAGGGATGTCTGATGTGCAATTCTACTCTGCAGCACTCTGTACGACAATTGGATAAATATTTGACGTGGTCAAATAAGAAAGGTGCTTCGCCTTCATCTTCGCCAGCGTCTTGGTGCTCCTGACGGTCTCGCTTATTTTTTTCTGCCCCATCTCGGCAACCATTTTTTTTTTTGTGGACTTTATGAACGGGGGCGGAGCTGCGCTGGGTAGTGCACATGTTTCAATTTTTCTCCCATTTTGCTCTCCGCTGACCGCTTTTTATCGTGCTCCGTTCTTTTATTTGTTTTTAGGATCGTATTTTCACTGTTTGTACATTTTCGATTTGTTTTCTATTTTTTTTTTTTTTTGCTCGTGTTGGTCTCCCACGAATGTATTGGAATTATATATTTGTTGTTGACACGGCTGATGGAAACACAATATGCTGTGTAGGTTGTGCCGACGTGGTCCATTTGTTCACTGTTTGTGGAGTTTTAAGGTATTTCCTTTCGGACGAGTGTAATAAATGGACGCCGGTCGATAGAAAAATCACTGAGTAATGCGAAATACTTTGTGTCGTTACTTCGGGGTGGGAGGGGGAGCTCTGATTATGCGACCCTGTGGGCGATTGTGTACGCACGATGGTCTAGGGGAAGGTGAAGGCTGCGTTATTCGTCTCCCAGAGCTGTGTACCAGAGAGCAGCTTTAAGGGTTTCTGTCATGAGTACCCTTAGGTTTAAGGCGCCGGCCTGTGATTTTCCATTATCTTGGTGCATTTGTTACACCAATTCCGGACTCAATTTGCAGTTAGTCGTTCTTCTCGATTTATGACACTGCTGCTAGCTCAGCAACGATTTTAGGGCAATCTCTGAAGAAATAGAAGACGAAAATACAATCTCTTTACAGACACCTCTTCTACTAGGATCGCTCGATTCACGAAAATGAGTGCAGTCTTATCTTGTGTCATTGAAGTACATATGTAATTTGGAAATGAATTTACACTGCTTACGTGCCTCTGCTGGTAAAAGGGAACACTCAGAGAACACTCTCAAAGCTAGATCAGCACATAATAGATGCGTGCTCTTTGCATAAGGTGTGGAACTTGAGAACTGTTGCGATGGAGTGAAGATTCAAAAAAGATCTTATTGCATTTATTGTACGACGTGGTCATAAGGAGAGAAACTCAGAACATTCGGCGTATCACAACCCTTGTTATTGCTTAACACTAGTCATTCCAAATTGCTGGATCAGCGACAAAAAGTTCACCTATTATATCGAAGGAGCTTAACAAACTTAGGTTAAGGTGGCTGACTGCCGACATGCAGCGCTATCTGCCAATTTAGCTTCGTAAAGTCGATTGATTATTTGTTGGCTTGGTTACACATTTATGTCAGCACTGGAAAAATTGTTACCTTATTGTAGCGAAACTTGTGAGCTATTGTGAAGAGAAAGATCAGGGAGTAAGAAAGATCACCGACAAATTTGGATGAGATGTTGCTCAGAGTTCGAGCAAAATGGTCTAAAATCCCGAAAGAAATAATTCAGAATTTGGTGGAAAGGTCCAAACGAATGAATGGTTTCATTGAAAATAAAGACTTATGGGCCAAATATTAATTGTCATCCTGTCAGAACTTTTTACAAATGTGCAAACCTGGACACATGGGATGCTTCTTCTTCTTGATTGGTGCTACAGTCCGGGGTGGACCTGGGCCTCAACGAACATGCCTCTCCAGCCAGCACGATCTTTCTCCAGTTGCGCACACCAAGCCAGCTGCCTCCAGTTGCGCACACCAAGTTGGTTGAGGTCCTTTTCAACTTGCGTGCGCCATCTAGTGCGAGAACGTCCTCTGTTGCGCTGTCCCAATGGCTCGGTGTCGAAGACTCTTCGGGCCGGAGCTGTGGTGTCCATCCGCTCTACATGACTTAGCCATCTTAAGCGTTGGATCCGAAGACGCTTAACTGGGTGCATGCCGCTGTACAGCCCGTATAGTTCGTGGTTGAACCTTCTCCTCCAAACGCCATCAACGCAAACAGGACCAAAGATCGTACGCAGAACTTTTCTCTCAAAACAACCAAGAGCTTCTTCATCCGCTTTCAATAGCGTCCATGTCTCTGCGCCATAGAGCAGGACTGGGATGATCAGGGTTTTATACAAGCTCAATTTGGTGTTTCTAGAGATGGCTCTGTTACTCAATTGCCTCTTGAGCCCAAAGAAACAGCGATTGGCAAGAGTAATTCTGCGCTTGATCTCGGTACTGGTGTTGTTGTCCCTATTTACTCCGGAGCCTAAGTAGACGAAGTCCTTGGCTACCTCAAAGTTTCTGCTGCCCAATATTACTCTCTGTCCGAGACGTCGATGTTGTGCGTCCTTCCGTGATGACAGCATGTACTTTGTCTTGCCCTGGTTTACCGCTAGACCCATTTTAGCCGCTTCCGCTTCAATACTAGCAAACGCCTCATTGACGGCTCGCTGTGTTCGTCCAATCACGTCAATGTCGTCCGCGTAAGCAAGCAGTTGAACGGATGATGCTTGGATTTTATTTGTGTTCAACCTTGGCGGCTGTACGATTTCCTTCTTTTAAATGTTCCTAAATGTCAGAAACTAGCTCATGGTTTAGCATTTGCTTGACCCGTCCTTAGACGTCATTAAAATTAGCCTGTAATGGGCTTGAATAAAAGGCGAGCATACTTACAAACGTTCGTTTTCTTTTCTTCCAATACATTCATCCCCTATCAACGCACCATATGGTACCACATTATTGTGTGTTCACTAAGTACTAAAGTGTACTCACATTTATGGGAGTTCGTTTGAATTTTGTCTGTGCACTGGAAATACGCATACAAACACGCATACCTCCCAGTGTTACCACAGGTCAAATTATTTATGAATCCCAGAAGCTTAAAAGACGAAAATTTGGAAAATAAATGAGTCCAAACAAATGTTTTTAATAAAACAATGCCTCCTCATGTGATAACTAAGAAAACACAGAAGAAGGTTTTGATACTAGACTGGAGCACTAAGACTCAAGACTGGTCCATTGTACATACTACCTACAATTCCTTCGGAAGATCAGCAGGCGCTTCTGTGGTGAATGGCCTACAGAAACAGCTCTAACCACATTAGCGCCGAAGACCTCCCACCTGATCCAATCAAAGACGGGACAGTGACAGAGGAAGTGCTCTGTCGTGTAGCCGTCCTCTCCATAGGCATCGCAGAGGGTATCTTCGCTTAAACCCAGTGCTTAGCAAAGGTGTAGTGGCCCGGAATTACGCCGGGAAGTCGTCTGCAGTCTTTTCTGTGATGCGACATGGGCCGCGGAAGCCCTGGAGAGTCAAGCTCTACGACAGTGCTCTCGAGAGGTCCAACCATCACCCTTCCACCTGTTTTTCAAATATAGTTTATTGCGCATAGGTTTCCGCTTAGAAAACTGATACTTAATGAGGTGTACAGTCTAATGTTGATAGCAGCGGGGCCTTCATAGGTTCTGGAGCCATCTATGAAGATACGACTATATTCCTTTCCTGGCTCGAAGTCTGGCCAGAGCCATTCCCTGGTGCAGTACTAGTATGTGCTCAGGTATTTTAAATGAAAGCGTTCAGGAGAAATTAAACCGTAGTTCATACCTTTCAAATTCATGAAAATGGAAATGTGAAATAAAATTACGTTAGGTGTTTAGGTAATTTCGTTCTTTAAAAATGAGTCAAATCAAAAAATGATGAGTCCCCGAGTAAAGCTAAGAGAAATGAGTCCTTTTGACTCTATATAGTCTCTGTGGTGACACTGATACCTACAGACACAAACATGGACGCCGCTTGGGCACTGACCACTATCAGCCGCCTAAACTCACCGTATTCGCAATTTGGGTTACATTATTGAAGTTTTCATACGTCATACGAAGTTTTCACACTTTTAAAAATATTTTATCGCCTCTATTCATCAGGAATAGAGTAGAATTCTACTAGTAAGAGAACTGTTCAAATCGACCCAATAGCATCAAAGCCTATTCTATGCAAACTAACATAAAATACTTTCTCCTTGTATGATAAAATAATCAACTAGCAACTGAAAAAAAAAGTTATGGGTCCAGTTTTGGTCGCCTTTGTATGTGTACAGGGTGGACCAAAATACAAGTTTCTTTTTAAAAATGCAACAAAATGAACAAACAATAAACGTTATTTCTAAGTATTAATTTTTACCATTAATTACAAAATGCAACGTCGTTCTGGTTGCTGCCTTTGCTGGTTTCGAAGCAGGACAATCTGTCACCCGAATTTTCATAGACCTTGTTGATACTGATCTTAGGCACTTGAATCACTACCACATTGTTGGCATAACGTCGGCCCTTCCCCTTTCCCACTAAAAAACAGTTCAATACTTATACCGCAGCTCCGAGGTGGGGTTTGGCCACGGACTGGGGTCGGTGTGATTGGCGAAGTGTTATGAGAGACTGACATCGGATCGGACACTTTGATTCCCGTCCGATTGGGTTTTAATGTTACCCGGTTTGTGCATATCGCTGTAAAGCGATTGCTTGTCTTTGATTGAATCGATTGGAATTCTCGCTAGTTTCTCTCAGACGGGGTGGCCCGTGGCGTTGTGGGTATGTGCGTCGACCCCAACCTCGCCACCCATATTATATTATTATTATTATTCTCTCAGACGGTTGATTCCACGATTTGGGATTGTGGCATGGGCTGTGTGCTATGGCGCTGCATCGCACATAAAGCAGAGGCCAATACCATGTCTTCAATATGGGTGGATAAAAGTCGGTTAGAATTGCTCTGTAAAGCCCACCGTTGTTCTCGGTCGAAGAAAAATGGTGTTCACGAGTTGAGTCTCATACTCTCGGCATCAGCAGCCATGTTCCCATCTGTACTTAGGGGCCACGACTTGAACCAAGAGTGTTGTCGCTCAGCATACCAATGTGATGATCAGTCACAGTTGGTACTTCATTTCTGTCAAAACTTCTTTTCAAAAAAACGCACTGCTTGGGCTACACAGCATTCACTTTCGAAATAAGTTTCGAATACCTCTCAACATTGTTCAAACGTAAAGCGGCTCATTTCGTCCCCCGGAGGTATGGTACTGACTTTCTGTCAAGATTCTGAGCGGGAAACAGCTGTCAGTGTCAAAATAACCTCAAATAATCCCGTCCCCGGTTCGAATCCCAGTGAAAGCAAAGTTAATATGCTTTTATCTGGTTTTCAAATCTCGTCCAGTCACCATTTGCAGTTGCGATCAAAATGACGTCACTGGAAAAACAATGGTCTAGCAAAAAAGCATAAACTACAATATGTACTAACTTCTCTTCTACCTCTCAGGGTAAATTCGATACAGCGCCCTAGTGCCAACCTTACAGTCTGTCCTGACCGAGGTGCAGTTCGGGAACACTTTCCAAAAGTAGACTTCATTATGAATCTTGGTGTATAGTCTCGACTAGTGGTCTAGCGACGAGGTATAATACTCACAATTTTGAAATAAATATTTTGCTTGCGCTTCATTGGCCCAGAAGTCTGGGGCAGAGTAGGTCTTCCTGAGTTTCCAGCAAAGCTTGATGATGAGACCCAAAAACTTGGAGATTTCCAACAGACTATCTTTCCAGTTGACGCTACTGTAATATCTTCAGAACCAATGAAGACGAAAAGCCTAATTCCCACAGTCTAAGCAACCCTTGCTGAGTACCTCAAGGTAGTCAACTTGTTCCCTGATGTGTATATTAAAATGATTGTTCCATTTGGTTGCAGTAGTCGTGCTAGATTTCACATATTCGCGTTATCGCCTCCCTACAGGCTCGAGAGCCTACGAATTATGCCAATGGGTGTGATCTGTGATATTTTAGATATCACTTGATATCTGTGTTTTTTGACTGTCGTTCGACAAACTCAGCCAAATATGGGAGTTCTTTTATTTAATGCAAATCTTACGACTTTGAATCGAGACTTCTCAAGGGAGGTTTGAGCAATGTTCACAGATTGCAATTTATTCTCTAAGTCCTTCTTCATTGAACTCGGGAGCAAAACATCAAGTGGACGACCACTTGCAAGAAAGAGACGGTGGCTCACATTGAAACGAAGCTCGACAAACTGTATTCAGAACTTCAAAATGACATGAGAGCAGCCATCCTTGGACGAAGAAGACCGGCTACCTAAGAGGATGCATTGCCCCTGATCCACACTTTTTTTCCAGAAAATACTCAATTTAGTCCAAGTCCAAGAAAAAATAAAACACAATTTCTTAAACAAAAAAATAAAATCCGTATCTATTGTGTGTACGCACTTAAAAAATTAAATATTTGCAATTTCAAAGTGAAGTGGTAAATATACTCCCGCATGCAAATCGCCTACGTTCGCCGTATGCCCTGAACGCAACACACGTTCATGTGTGCCCAGCTCTTCGTATGCAGGCGGCGCGGCGCGGTGCTGGCACACACGTTCGCAAAACGCTGGAACACCAATAAATATCGAACAGGGGAGGATGTGGAACGTACAAAGTCTATCACACCCACCATTTGTCACGCCCACAAGCACTCGTCATCCTGTCAGTTGTTGAATGTGTATGCAAGCGCACCGGATACGCAAAGTCAATGGGTAAACCATGCAGATGTTGGTAAATCCCAGGATCTCAACGGAACATGTTTTGAGAATGTAAACATTACGTTTATGAGTGCTGGATGATATCGGCACAGTGAACCAGCCATCCTGTCCTCCTCGATTACTAACACCGACACCGCCACCGTCACCACTACAACCACTGCCACCGCCACAGCTACCGCCATCGCCCCACGACCGAACGCCATCGCAATTGCGAAGCAGCCCCCGAGTGCCCCACCATCACCTCCTGCCGAACGCATGACAATATCCGACTTGGGGGGAGGGAACAGGGTGGACTGGCTGGGCGCCCTTAAAAAGGTGCCACTGGGTGGCGGTGGTGCGGCTGCTGTTAACATACAAAATCCCGATGCCCTTTATGCGAGCATCCCCGTCTATCGACGCTGATGGGGGACGAAGGTGGAGGTGGAGATGGTTATTAGGGTCGTATAACTATGTGAATGTGCGGAATGAAAGGAACTTGAACAAGCTCTCGAGAATTGTAATAATGTGCTGGCACTCAATGTGTCATAAGATCGATGCTTTGAAATTCAAAAATTCCCATAACCAGCAACGGCGATGGTGGTGGCTGTCGGGGGCGCTGGCACTGGCGCTGGAGAATTCGACTGTTGGTTCCGGCTCGGTATTGATTCGCAATAAGCACTGAGTGATGCAAAGGGGGGCGGTAGGGTGGGAGTAAATAAAATCAAGACCAACTGCACCGAGGTTGGGGTTGGATTTGGGATGTTGCGTCTGAAATATTGCCACTCTTCAGGGTTCATTAATTAAAAGTGGCAACGTGGGGTAGCAGGGGAACGATACGAAGGAAGCGCTGACGATGGCCATGACGATGTGCAAGATCTGCAACAGGTTCATTGAGCGGTGATGAGACATTTTTGATGCCACTGAACGTCGTCGGTCGACTGCTCTTCACATGGATCTTAGCTGTGTACATCTTTGGAGAGGAAGAAGTGCTTTGTCCTCCAATACGCTCCAAATACATCTTAAATCCATGCTTAAGGGACGCGTGTGGGCTCGCAAGTGTTGAAAATGAGGCGAACCCCTTCCATACCCTAAAAAGGGCTTAACTTGGAAGCCGGGTTGCGTAACACCAACCTCTTGGCGAATGTTCTCTCAACTGTTGCCGTAAGAAGACATCGATTCTTGTACATTCCCAGTGAGGCATGTGGTTATACCGAGAGTATGTCCACCGCCCTAAATCAGAGCTCGATACCAGACCTGTTTCCAGTCATCTGCAATTAATGACTTCTCACCTAAAATTTCCTCTATAGCCCATGATCCCTGTCACGATCAAGACAAGCTTTCGTCCACGATCTATTGACACCGGAGATTCGGTCTTCTCCTTCGTTTAAATGGAGTCGAAAACTGCCACTGAGACTTGTTCGCCTTGATGGAGCAGAGTGCACACATGCAGTTGAAGGACGAATTCATCACCATTTTTCTACAATTTGCATTTGTTGCTTACCTTCGGCGAATATTCGTCGGAGACCGAAATTAAATTCGAACGCAGCATTTTGTGTTCGAAGGCATCAAGTTTTACGCCTGTAGTCATTATTTACCGGGTTACATACAGCCGCACATAGACTGGTGGCCCGTGGCGTTTTGGGTATGTGCGTCGACCCCAATCTCGACGTCGTAGATTCGATTCCTGCTGTATGCGACAAAAATAATGTTCACGGCCCCACCTCTTTCAGTCACTGACAATGCTCAAAGAGTATTTCCTATCTAGAAAAAGCTTCTCAAACTTTGCCTTTCGGAGCTGGCGTAAAGCAGTAGGTCCCTTTCACTCATGAGTGTGGCCACAACACGAGTGGTTGCCGAGATTAATCCCTGGCCCTCCACTGGCTGTAGCGCCACCCATATTATATTATACATAGAGCGTTCTTGGGCCTTGACATTGTCTTCAAAAAAAGAATTTGTCTCTAGTGGAGTAGACACAGTACACTGCTGCGATCGATTTTCTGAACAATTCGGTACTCATGTTTTCTCTATTAAGGAGATTCCGTCTACAAAGCAAAACAGAGTAATTGAGTGCCCTGCTATGTGAGGTTTATGTAAATATGCTTCAAAAAGGTTTTCGAAGATGGACTTGACAACTTTGAATTTGATTTGTGCACGCACTCTTTCACTAGTCATGAAACTGTCACCGTCAGTTTATTCTTCTTCTTCTTATGGCACTACAGTCCGGGCTGAACCTAAGCCTCAGCCAACATGCCTCTCCAGCTGACACGATCCTTAGCCAGCTGCCTCCAATTTCCCACTCTAAGTTGGTTGAGGTCCTTCTTCACTTGAGTACACCATCGGGTTCGTGGTCGTGATCTATTGCGTTGTTCCACTGGTTCGGAGTCGAAGACTCTTCGGGCTGGATCAGTTTTGTGCATGCCTTCAACTTCGCCTAGGTGTTGAATCCTAGGACGCCTGATTAGACTCGTGCCGCTGTACAGCCCGAACAGTTCTTGGTTGAATCTTCTTCTCCAGTAACCCTCAACGCAAACAGGACCAAGGATTGAATCAGTTTATTCAGTAATCTCAACATATTCACCAACGAGCAACTTCTGCTAATTTTCTACCGAAATTCGGAGTCGGTGACAGCAACTTTAAGAGCGTTGACTCAAATTTTGGGTGGTAATTCTCGCCATAGTAGACAGGGATTAACAATCTGGGTGCAAAAAGTTGAGTCTTCATATTCGCTGTGTGATGTTCCCGTGTGAGTGAGACAACGGTTTGGTCGAAGTGTAGAAAATATCGATGCCATTCAGGCGTTCGTAGAAAACAATCCAAACGAGTCAATTTTACCGCCTTCTCACATATTGGCCATCGCTCAGACCACATGACGGCACATTTTTCGTCAGAATCTTGATCCTGGGTTACATTCATACAAGATCAAGCTGACTCAAGTCCTCATTAGATCGTTATAACGAGACAGTGGCGTGGCTTATCAGACGTACAGACTGAATAGCAAATGTTGACAACGAGTACAGTGTCATGTGGCTGTGATGCTGCATCCTACGAAACTACAAGACTTTGCTGCTCGTAAAAGTGAAACGATTGGAATGCGACTGATACTTCATGTAAAACTGTGCTCTTTTTTTCTGTTGGCGCTACATTTCGGGGATGGACCTGACATTCAACCAACAATTTTCTCCAGTTTCGCATGTTATCAGTGCGTCACCATACAGGCAGACATCCGCTGTCCCTCTGCTGGGGATTTAAAGAGTCTTAGGGCTGATGCTCTGTCTACGTCCTATTCACCATAGTCATTGACTCCGTACACGTCTGGTTTGGGTCTTGTTGCTGTACAGCCTGCCAGGTTGAAGATTTGTCTCCAATTACTTTTAAGACAAAAAGGTCTAAAATTGAACACAGAACCAACATAGATAGGCCTCCGCGACGTGCAGTAGATCTAAGACGATCAGTGACTCTTATAAAGTCACCTTTTCCTTAGGGCTCTACTACTCAATTGCCTCACAACGCAGCACAGCACGGTACACTAGAAAATCAGTAGGCGGACGCACACCTCATCAGAACGAACAAGTTCGCAAGCAAGAGTTCTGTGAATTGGCCGTCTCTTGTCGTTACTTATGGAACCGAGTACTTGAATATCAGGGACATTAGGTATCATAAGAAATATCTACACGCGGCTCTGTCTCGAGCCATCCTAGTCACTTCAGACTAGGAGTTGCCGACCTGTTGACGCTCTGTCCGCACGGGATGCCTCCAAGCTAAACGTAGACGACGTCGACAACGAACTGTGTGTTTAGTTCAGGCAAGGGTCATCCGCCTAATATCGGCTCCCCGCTTAAGCAGGGCGTGGCTTATTCAGTTCCACTTTCTACGTTGGATCTCTATTGCGATGGGTATCCGTGAATGTCTTCGTTCGTGATCCATCCTCAGCAGAAGACTTTCATGGTTGGTCTCATGCATTTGTTGAAACTTACGAACAATGATGGTGGTCGTCTTTAGGTCTAACATCCGTTTAATAGGCGCGATTTCTCTCTGAAATGAATATCCGAGGTTTCAGTGAGGTTGAGAGCTGAGGTTAGACCTAAAGACGTTGCCGAGTGAGTGGACTAAGCATGGTGGGCGTTGACTACATGACACCTTCATCTTCGACCAGCATGCTGCCGAGGTTGACATTCTCCATTGGTTCCCCGGAGAGGTGTCTTGTATTTTGAGCGAATTCCTATCATGTTTGTCTCGGCGACGATGAATTTCAATGCAGCTCTCATAGGGTAGTGCTGCTGGTCCAACGCATGTAGTTTTTCCTAAGCAGTTGGCGAATGCTTGCCTTTGATGCGCACTTTATGAAGTGCCTCCTGGTAGAGCTCGATGACGTATGGTGATATTCCAATGTTCCTCTGCGTTCCGGATAGCTTCACCTCGGACCAAATTGAAGGCTCTTTAAAAAACAACTAATAGCGAGAATATGGAGGAGCTCCATTCAACGCATTGTTCGATGACCATCCCTAAAGCTCATTGACCGCCAGATAAAAAGCTGCCGGTGTCTGCGCTAGAATGGCTCTGCGTGACGTGCACACAACTGCACTCTGATCCATCTGCTCTCGGACTCTCAAACCTTTCTAAACGTCGACGAAACATCATTCGCACCACATAATCCTTGATGTTCACCCTTGCTTGCCTTCAGCACCGAACTGAACTCAGTCTGTGGCTGAGATCTCGTTTTCAACTCAGTCTTATGTTGCATCGTGTTAAATAAATGCACCGGGTGCTGTCTAATCACTGAGACATAGGACTCTGTGACGGATCACATCGAGCACTCCGTCCTTCTCACCACCAATTTTTATTACTCACATGCGCAAGGATTTTACAGAAAACATCCCACCGCCACCATCTGAGCGAAATGAATTCTCACATCGACCACCTCAGACGTTGGCACTGCATCCCATGAGCCCCTCCGTGCAGATCTGTGCATAAATCCAATTTTACCCCAGCCATCCGCAGAACCACAGCACATTTGTGCATATTTTCCATATCATTTGAATACGAAAACTCCGAGTTGTGGCAGCTCGCCTCCATCGCGCCGGCACTCGCACGAATAACTGCTGGGAGCATTGAAAAATCGTTACCGAACTGAAATGTACTCGCACTTCCAACGAGGCCGAATGCTGGTTTATTCATGAATTTCGCCAGCATGTGCTGACTGTGTGGAATCCGATTCCACACGCGTGCAGCCCGAGTGGATAGGCAGACAATGAATAACCGAAGGTCGACGACGAAAACCGCAAGTAACGCACCCAGCCCTCAGAGATTAATTAACTTATCCCTCTGCGGGCGCATCCAAGATGTCTGCGCGATTAAGAGGGCCCTCCATCACTTCCACATTCATCGGCAGACAATCGACAAATTGTCGATGATACAGCCGAAATCGGAAGGCTTTCGCTGCGAAGTACGCGCGCCACAATAGTTTGCATTATTTATTATCTTCCGCCGTCGCTCCAGTAACTTGCGGCGGGACCCGAGGACGGAGGAGGTGTTGGAGTATCCTTTCGATGGAGCACTCGAAAATTGAGATAATAAAACTCAATTACACTGAATAATGATGGCACATAAATTCGGGGTGATTTTCGAAAAACCAATTAATTCAAATTATACGCCACGGTATAGAAGCGCCAGCACGGAGCACCGTCACCAGCTGCGGCGGGATCCCCTTTTATGGGTGCGCTGGACTAGCCGCCGAACCGCCATTCGAGAATCGCATGAAACTGCGCGATAAGTGTCCTCTCGACTGAGTGTTGAATTTAGTGCCCGCCTGCCGGTGTCTTGGGGGGGGTTTTTAATAATTCAGACCGGGGCGCTGTGCGGGCGGAAAGGACATCCTCATTGTGCAAGACCACACTAATCCCTCACCTAAGTGATATCGATACTGCTTGAACTGGATTCCCCCTCCCATTCCCATCCGTGTGTCCTTTTCAAATGTAAATTTACACTGCTGTGCAGAGGAAAAAAAACGCATGAACTCACCGGAAAAATGCTTTAAAGTCCGTCCTCATATATTATGTGCACCCGGATGCTGGTCGGGGGGAGCTATCGCGCAGCATGCAGCATCGACAGTTTTGGCCGCGCCATTGTTTCCGCGGACTCGCAGCAGTGCAGCTATGCTGAGTTGGCAATAAAAGAAAGGTGAGCACGAGCACGGATGCAAATACAATAATAATCACAATAATATCGTGTTTGTTCGACAGCGCCAGTAGCAGCAGTTGCTGTTGGCTGTGGCTTACTGGAGCGTGAAGCTCTATTGGCCTGCCATCCATTCGATTATGATTTTATCCAGGCTTTCCATTCATAGTCAAGCAATTTTTGCAATTCAGAGTTGGCTGCAGTCGGTGGGTTGGCGATGATTTGAAACAGTCTGCAAATCTGGTCTGTGAGTGTGTGTAAGCAAAGGGGAGAAGGTTTTTGTTAACTCTAGTAATTGAACAATCTCTACTCGAGTGGATAACGCGATTGCTATCAAGTGTATGGTTTGCGCTCAGAATTACGGACAAGAAAATGGATGTACTCATTTTGTTTGGTTCATCGATGAACTCAATCTTTGCTTTGATGCTCGCAATGCATGACGTGAAAGTTTGTTTTGGAAGACACCGCCATGTTTGTCTTTCATTCGAAGTATCCCGGGTGTCCATGCATGTCCATGCACCGTGTAGTCGGTAAGACATTGAATAAATTTCCAATCCCATGCTTACAGCCCTTTACGGTTCGAAGCAGATTTCCATTGTTCTGCAGTTAATGTTATATTATATAAGTCAAGTCTCAAACCTCTGAGACAGGATGGTGTTGTAAACTTAAGAAAAGCTGCCCAAACCGAGTGGACAGCTGGTTGAGTTCCTTGCGCACAGCTGTGCAATGAGGCTCCACTTACATGTACAGTGAGCAGGCGTTCGGGGAATGGCTTGGCTCAACTAAACTTTCATCTTCTATTTTCTTTGTCTGGCGCCACAGTCCGGTCCTGGGCCTCAGCCAACATGCCTCTCGATCCAGTCCGGTCTTGTGCTAGTTGCTTCCAGCCACGCACGTTCAACTTATGCAGGTCCTCTCCCTGCTGCGTGCCTTGGGGTTGGAGTCGAAACCTTTCCGGGCCGAATCATTGGTGTCCATTCGCTCGACGTGATCTAGCCATCTGAGACGAGAGATTCCAAGTCGTTTATGACCAGTGTTACCACAGAGACTCTATAGAGTCATGATGACTCATTTTTTTCAGCCTGTTTCATTGACTCATATTTTTAAGATTCGACTTATTCCAGTACTGCACCCATTAATGGGTCCGGCGCTGATGTTTTAGTGGCGAACGACAACACTTGACTGAACACCTTATTATATTATATTGCGAAGAAAAGGTGAATGGGTCGACGCATCTGTGTTTGTGGTTACAGCTGTGCTTTAGGCCTTACACAACCCTTTAACCACTTCCAAGATAGTTGAGCACTGAAACTCATCTGGGTTCCAGGACACCAAGGAACCGCTGGAAATGAGCTTGTTAGACAAGGACCAGAGGAAGCCTTCTCAGAGCCTGAACCTGCGCAGGTAGCGTCTGTGGTTAGGGCGGGCATCCATTGGTGGTTGGACCTTCAGCATTTACATAGACCAAGCATTTGCTCTTAAAAGCCTGCATGAAATCCGCAGCATTATTATTGTCCCTTGACAGAAAAGATTGCAGACAACGTACCGGCGTAAGAACGCGACGAATGTGGAGAGGACAATGACACGGCGGAGCACCGCCATTGCTTGGATCAGGTGGCAGGCCTTCGGCGATGATGTGATGAGAGCTGATTCTGTAAGCTCTTCATCACAGAAGCGCCTGCTGGTCTTCCTTATGAATTTTAGGTTGATAACTGGTAGTACAAGGTACCAGAGTTGAGTCTAAGTGTTCCAGTGTAGCATTATAACCTCCAACAAAGAAGTTTTCATTTTTCACATAAGAAGGTATTGTGTTATCAAAAACCTGTTGAGAGACATTTATTTTCAAAATTATTCGTTTTGTAAGCTTCTGAGACTCACAAATAATTTAACTTGTGGTAACACTGCTTATGACATCGTAGTGGAGATCAAACGTTGATTCGCCCTTGGCAACCAATGCTACTTCGGCTTGTCAAATCAATTGGGCTAGATACTCCTGACTTGAAGGACCAAAGTCATGCTCTATAAAATCCTTATTCTGCCAGTCCTGCTTGATGGAGCCGAAAACTGGACATTAATCAAGACTGCAGAACTGATTCTTGGTGCCTTCAAGGATGTACAAAGATATGATGTAGTCCGGAAGGCAAACTGTCGACTACACTGGCTCGGACACGTCGAGCGCATGGACACAAATGCTTAAGCCAAGAGGGTCTTCGAATCCGAGCATCCTGGTTCGAGAAGGAGAGGACGACCGAACCTTCGGTACAGAGGCCAAGTCATCGCGGATGTAAGACAGCGTGACCTTGATTATTGGAAGCAGTGTGCCCAGGACCGTCACCGATGCAAGGCAGCAATTTCTCAGGCTCGTCGTTGGTCTGACAAGTGAGTCAGTAAGAGAACTGTCAAAGTCCCACGTGCGTCGTCTAGTACAAGAAATAGTCACTGGTCTTACTGGTGAAAATGTTACATCGTAATGTATGCGAAAGCTGTATTGCGCCAAAATCAACAATGTTTCCAATGATTTCGGTAATATGTTCAAATGAATGCTTAGAGGCATCCAAAATTTACATATCTGCTGTCACCAAGGACATGGTTGTCTCCTTGAGTAGTCCGAATGTCTCCAAAGTTATAAATATATTTATTTCTTTAGACAACCGGACGGGCAAAATCCGTAGTAAGTAAGATTTAAGTACAATCAAGTCCAACGATCCACTATTTCTTCATCACAACTTATCTTGTTAAGTAAAGCAACCATCCCAATTCTTAGCATTACTGTCTGAATGATCCCGTCTGCGATGGGCACTATTTAGTAGTTTTAACCTTATCCCTTGAAATATATTAAATAATAATCATAATATGGGTGGCGCTACAGCCCATAGAGGGCCAGGGCCTAGCTTCTCAGCAACCACTCGTGTTGTGCGTGCTATTGTTCTCTCACGAGTGGAAGGGACCTACGCCGAATCCGAACGGCCAAGTTTAAGAAGCTTTTTCTAGACATGAAAACCCTTTGAGCATTGTCAGTGACTCGAAAGAGGTGGGGCCGTGAAAATTATTTCTGTCGCTCAGAGCTGGAATCGAACTTACGACGTCGAGGTTGGGGTCGACGCACGTACCCACAACGCCACGGGCCACCACGAAATATATTAAATATATGAGCTTTATTGTCTGCCACTCGTTCGCGACTCGAAAGAGGTGGGACCGTAAACATTTCTGTCATATCTACATCCAACATTGACACCACCAGCTTGAATGCCTAGGCCATACGCATGGCATGTCCCTAAGAAAATTTAAAAGATGTCAATGCTTGCCCATTGAATTCGCACATCCCACCATTTCGGCCTACTTCTGAGAAAATGAGAAAAAATTCAAAACAGCCTTCAGTCGTTTATGTTAACGCCTAGCCATGATTTTCTATTACTACTCCTCAATCACCAAATGTCTGATTGTCTGCACCAGATAAGGACTGTGCTGATTAAGGAAGATTACAAATTTCACTCCGAGGACAACACTCTGAATCCGCACATTCCGAGGATGTGTGTATGCGAACGGATTAAAAGCCCTGAGTGCGAGACCGATGCCGATGCCGATGCCCATCCCATCACAGCTGTCACGAGGAGATTTCCCTTAGTCACCGACACTCGCTACGGTTGTAAAGGACTTACGACTGAACTTAAGGGGATTACCATCGGCAGGGGCGATGCAAGACTGTCTGGATTTGAGTGGGAATTGCTGCTGAAATGTTGGTTCACCAAAAACTACTCAATGACTCAACTCGCTCTTTAAAAACGTGAAACTTCAACCGCAGGAGATTCCAAATGAAAAACAAGGTGCACACCGCAGAGCACCGAAGTACAACTAAAATTTCAAATCCGATAAACACACAGCAAAACTATCTCGCCCGTCCACAGAAGATTGCACAGCACAAATGTGCACGGCAAGCCGAACAATCAAAGTGAAATTGCATTCCAAGGGATCAGCAAACACACTCCCACCCAGCCACACACACACATCAGGAGAGATATTTTAATATTTATGCTCCACTAGTTCCGGTGCATGGATTTCCCAGCCAGGACACTAGACTGGCTGGCAAAATGAACGGATTTAAATTCATAGATATTTTCATGTTTTGTATGTTTTATGTGTTCCGTCTTTTCTGCGCAAGTATTTCGCAGGAAGCCGAATAACTGATGCACACCGAGGATATGTCAAAACCATAAAACTCCATCCAGTGATGCACACACACACACACACACACCGAGGCGATATCTTACACAGGAGCGGAGCTTACTGGGGAAACAGTCTTGTTGCGATCCAGAGATTTATGTCCCACGGTTGGTGGGGCAAAAACAACCCCCTCTCCACAAACCAATATCGATATTTCACGATAGACAGACGGTGGGAGCGAGTGTCTACCTGCAGGAGCGGGAGAACTGCACATCTGATGTGGTAAAGTGAATAGGTTTAAATGCTAATTTGATGGTGTTCTGGAAATGTTGTGACACCCGGTTGTACCGTGTTTGACTGGGTGCACTCGAGGGGGATTTGAGACTGTTTTGAAAGGATCATTTTATCTGTTGTTCGCTGAAAGGAGCGCAGTCATAAGCTGGTGCTTTGAGTCGTTTTCAACAGCTGAGGAAGCACTTGCTGTGGCGTATACGTAACATTTTTGTTTCCGTTGAAGATAGTGACGAGCAAGACGTCCACGAAATGGATGCTTTGTGGCATCAGTCTTCCTCCATCATCATTGGAAGACTGTGACATCAGAAGTTCTTAAAGACTTCAAGATTCGAGCACTGTCAGCTCATGTTCGTTGAACTCACTGTCCGGCGTCCACTGCCCGCAGTCCACCAAGCGAATATTCAAAATTCCACCTCAATCCAGATCGCAGGTGTGCCAGGCTAGTGGAGGAAGACACTCACCGTCACCGAGGTGATCCACAAAGCTGCTCACTCCCCACACACGTGCGCGCATCTCAGGAATTGAATCGTTTCAATTACAAGGAAGCGGCAGTAAAGAGAAGCGCAAACGGGGAACAAAAAAGTGTAATTTTCATCATCGTTTACATCATGCCTCCCACCGAGCCCCTCACCCTCGGAGAATCTCATCACTTAGTGATTACAAGAATGCCATGAGAATGTACTCGCATCACAATCTCAAGAAAATTTCATCTACACACCATTCTCGTGCCTTTGATTACGCAACCCTCCCAACGCCCAAGTACAGGTGGTTACTTCGCAGTTCGTGCAGCAGCAACCAGCATCGGCCCGCAGCAGCGAACGATGATTGGATGGTGTCTGCGCCAGCACGTGTGCACACACGGCCGAACTGAAGGCGCACTGCAATTTCGTCAACCTAATTCCCAATATGAATGAGAATGCACACTGAGTCAAGCGTAATTTGTCCTTCCTTTCAAGGATGTTCTAAAATTGTACCCAGTTAAGACCTAAAAGGCTGACTTGAGTACATGCATTGTACATTTTTTTTTGTTTCTCCTCCTCACTCATGCTCACACGTGAAGACACGTGTATACACGTCCGTGTGGAAAGGACACCATGCAGTGTGGTCCCCCCACCCACACGCCCACCCACTGGGTATTGTCTTGGATTTGATTTGCTGGGCATTTTCTATGCGAGCACTACACACAAGACTGTTGTCTTTATTTAGAATTGAAGCAGCAGCAGCATCAGCCCTTACCTGGCATTGTTGTGGATGGCGACAGCTGCAGCTGCAGCGAAGGAGGTTGCACCTGACAAGTGAGGGAGGCTCCTTGTGAGCGCGCACAATGCCATCGCTTGGCGTTGAATGCGTTGTTGTGCGCCTTGTAGTCCTTAGGTGGGTTTTTTGGCCGAAAATTCTGTCATCTTCTTCGATGCAAGAATGAGGACTTCTCCTTGGCTTAAGTGTGCCGAACACAGTACACAACGAAGTGAAACTAAGGCCAAGACGGGAAGACATCACGTGCCTCCTTTTATTGGCTGACTGAATGCTGGCTGGGGTCTTTGAGGAATTCAAGCGGAATAAGGAAATAGTAGAACAACGCCTCAAACGACCCACTTTCCGAGTCTTTGCACGTAGCCTTCCATAAATCATGCACCTGAAGTAACTCACGTGGCCCTTCTCCCACGGCGCTAGGAAATGATATCATTTTTGCCTGCATGTGAGCCATTCAGTCGAAAATCGCTGACGCAACGTGGCTGTGAGTGTTCCATTCATGACCGCAGATGGATTTTCTGTGATCAATTTTTTTTCTCTTCGCCTCGGTTCGTGTGAACAATCCCTCCTTTCCCTCTCGCATCCTGCTTTCCGGCTGCATTAGGTGGTAATTCCGATGTGGTGGCTCGGCTGAGATGGTGCACGTCGTGAATTAGGGTCTGATTTATTGTTGAAAATTTCCAGAGAAAAACCGACTTCAACTATCCGACATTTGGTCGGAGGAATGTGTGGGCACTCGTGGATTATCATTGCCGAGTGGTGGAGATCAGTTCACTTCACTTCGCAGGCAACCATAAAAAGAAGGGCGTGATGCGGTGGGCGAAAGTCGAAAGATGTGAGTTGCAATTGGGGTTAAGTGGAAGGTTTCAAAATGCTTAATTTTGCATGTGAGGCTTTCGAATTATGGAAGCATTTTCGTTCGTCTACTCATTTGAAACTGCCTTGCAGGGCGGAAGGGCATGTTCATATCTTCGGATCATCTGCTTTCGGATTCGGGTGAGAAATCCGATGGAAAGTGCTCGTGGATAAATCCAATCAGGATGTTAAGAAATAAATCCAAGATGCACCAATCGACTCAAAATGAACGCGTGCATGGGCTTTCATTCGCAACATCGGCTAAGCTGGCGATATCTGATGTTGGCACATACATCACTGACCTGTCCAAAATGTAAAATTTCGTCGATCAACACAGCACAACAGTTTTCCGAGAAAGTCCTTGACAACAAAAAAATTAAGAAAATACTAGAAACGACTTGTTTGCTACTTAAATGTCAGCACAATGAAAGCTAAGTATATTCAGTTCAGCCACGGGGATGCGTCCGGTCTGCAAACACATCCATCTTTCAATCACACACGCCAAACTAAACTGTCGAAATTAGAGCATTTTCCCCATGTGCCTACAGGCGACAGTGAGTACGAATCTGAAGAAACTGGATTCGTTGAAGTCTCTTTAGCGCTCGTGGATTGTGTGGCAGAAGTGGCATAATCAGAAGGAGTCACACTTAGACAAAAAATGCAATTTATGCCAATAATGCACTTCTTCCTTGTGTGGCGCTACAGTCCGGGGTGAACCTGGGCCTCAACCAACATGCCTGTCCGACCAGCGTGATCTCTGGCTAGCTGTCTCCAGTTTCGCACACCAAGTTGGTTGAGGTCCTTCTCCACTTGGGTGCGCCACCTTAAACGCGGGCGTCCTCTGTTGCGTTGCCCGACAGGTCCGGATTCGAAGATTCTTCGGGCCGGAGCTGTGGTCTCCATGATCTAGCCACCGTAGGCGTTGGATCCGTAGACGCCTAACTAAGCACTTGTCGATGCTGAATTTGATCAGCTCGATTAAACTATCGAGGAAGTAATTGAGCTCAAACGAGCAAGGGACGTGTTGGTTTGCCTCCCCTTTCTCTTCTTCTTTCCGAAGCATCAGCATCATCATTCATATAATGGCTTTTTAAGGTTGGTTCTCCATCAGCACTCCTTTACATTTTAAGGCAAACTTTCACTGATGGACGTGGCGGTTGACTTATCTCATCACATTAGATTTCAGCATTGACTTTCTTGGAGAACATTTCAATGATGTTTCATTTCATAGTGGTACGCTTCCAGCAGATATTTGATCGAATTCTATACGAAACAATTTGTTGATCGTTCGTTGAACGGAGCCATCCGTTTTGTCCATTTACTTTGATGGAGCAGCGAGAGTTCCCCATGCTTGTTTTTGAAAATCTATTTTTGATTGATGGTACGGTGTACAAGAGTGCTTCGGTGTCCAAACTTTCGGAAGCCTCTCTTAAGTTCAATTTTCCGCCGCACGTCATGGTGATTATATAGTTGCGCGTCTGAACTAGAAAGAAAATTTTCCCCCTAACCAAATTCCCGGGTCTTCTACCGAGTCTCTATCGATAGGTGTGGCCTTCGGTCAGGTTTTGCTCATGGAACACAATTTCTCTTCTATAAGCCAAATCTGGCCGGATTTGGGCAATTCCTGACAGTATCGATTCAAATGCAGAGATTTGACGTAAGTCACACCAAGTATACAGCAAAACCGTGCAATGTGTCTATTCTGGCAAAAAGCTGCAGTTTTTTTTACTTGAGATTGTCCAAAGCGATGCACCATCTGATTAAGAAATGCGTACATTTGTTTCAGCAGTTATTAATTGACCCTTCTGTCAGTAAGTAGGTAAGTCTAGCCAGATCTTTTCGATTTATGAAATTCCCATCTTTTCAAAATTTTGTGACCTAAGCTTATTTTTATTGCTTTAGTGCAGACAATTAATTGAATAATCTAAGGGGATCAGAAAATGAATTTTCCTACAAGGACCTATAGAGTCAAGCGAATATGTCTAGCGATACATACTTATTGACAGAAGGGTTAATGGAAATGCGGTCCACAGGGTTTTGTTGCGCTAACTCGCGTGCCATCCCTACACCGAGCTTATTTTTGCATAGAGGCATATTCAAATGAAAGTTCTGGCGACGCTTCCTTGTATAGTGTCCGCTGGGCAGCAAAGACCTACAATTTGGAGCAGCAAAAGGAGAAAATCTCAATCAAAAAACGTGTGAGCGGAAAAAGGACCCGGAAGTCTTCCAGTCGCTGTCTTGTGACAGCTATTCAGCTTCAGACATATTGACCCTGTTAGGCTGTGCAGACATAGTATGAACGAGATATCCTTGGTAAGCTCGGTAACCCTCTGCTGGGTACTGGAGCATACTGGAATCCAATGCGGAGCCTTCGCGAGAATAGGTTCGGAGCTGGGGGAATATTTAGCGTTCCCGTATCTGTACACACCGCTCAGTTTCATAAGAAGAAAAATCGCAGACGTGAAAGCCGTGGTAGAACTGAAACTCGCTGGCGTAGTTTCAATATTGGACCTGTTACAAGAAGTGAACAGTTCAACTTCCATGATCGGCTCTAGTTTTAAGGATGTATGCGCGCAATAGGTACACATCCAAGGCGTCTTATAAGACTTTTGCAGAGGCTGTAGAGATAAGAAACAAGCAGCATATATCCAACGTCTGCTCTGCAAGTACCCAGCCTAAGTAAGTAATAGCATGCAGCTTCTACAACAACAAGGTGACACCTGTCAATTGTGAAGAAGACGAAGAAACTGAGGAACACATCCCGTGTCACTGTAACTTAGAACTTAGAACACGTCATCGACATCTGGGCGGAAACTATCTTGCCTCCAGATCACTCAAAAACAAAGTTTCATCATGAACTCAGGCTTTGTGTGTTAACTTTCAATGGGAGAGCTGACGACAGGCCTATCTGTGGCCGTAGTGTTTAGGCAATAACTTCCCACCCCCTTCCAATATTCTTAATTCTAAAATCCTTAAATTTACTTTTTTTATAGAACTGACTGAGCTGCGAAAGCTCTTAAGATTGATATAGGAATCTGATTCTCTTACTGTAGTTTCAACACTCCCTAGCACGGACACAATGAATACATCTTGGTGTAAGTCAGCCACATTCGCAAGGCTGCACGGGCGTTCTACTCCCCTCCTCCAGTCAAAATGCAGGATTGTGTTCACAAATACGAAAAACAATAGTCACAAAACTCAATTAAAGCAAAAAACAAGAACGGAACAAACCCTAGCTCGATAATTGGTGCACTGAAAATAATTAAATTCGCTAATGGTCTTAAATTGTATTTAAAAAGCCTAGGTGAGTAAAAAAACGAGCTCATCACAAACCACAAGTTGACAGCTGAGAGCGACACGCATTCATATCCATACGACGTACACCCTAAGCGTCTGCATTTGACGCATTTCATTTTCCTAAAAAAAACCCTGCCGCACACTTTATTTACCACATGAATGCATTTTTTGTTCGCCTAACAACCAATGGCGACATGAAACAATTCCTTTTATTTTTTGTTTCATTCGCCATTCCCGGATATGGCTGAAAATATAAATTTAAGAATTAACGCATCCAAATGAGGCGTTTTATAATTTTTCACGTTCATTGGGCGCTCACCGAATGCGGACCTTCATTTAGGAACATTTTTAAATTAAATTAAATTCACCGAAAAGTAAATTACGTGCATTTACGTTGCCCGGCGACCGTCCAAAGCCCGCTTAATTGAAAATTCTATTCAATCATCGTGCGCGTAGTGTGCATTGGCTGGTATTGTGTTTCCGTTTTTTTCTGTTTTGGTAATTATTTTTGCGGAATGAACTTGTGCAAACTTTGGCGACCACCGGACATATCCACCTGCATGCGGTGCGGGCGGACGCTGTAATTGGTATCTATTCACGTGCAGTAAATGAGTTTCATTTGTAATTTTAATGAACATGTTTAAGGGTGCTGCACTGCGTTTTAAGGGCTCTCGAATTTAGTGCTGGTTGATGGTGCTTCGCTTTGCATTTGGAATTTCGATAGAAAAACAAGGAACGCTTGCATTTTATTTGTTTCAATAAACTCCTGAATGCGAGATTTAATATTCCAGGAAACTGGTGTCCTTATGCGGATGTTGCACTTGGCATTTACATGCCACCGTGCGTACGTGCGAGCTGGTGGTTTCGATTTGCATATATTTTGGAAACTTAGTGAAACGAGTTTTGTGAAACTTGTCATGTCGAAACGATGTACGGCTTGTGCTGTGCAGTATTGAGGTACTGCTGCAAGCTGGAACGTCAGTCAGGTGAGGGTTGTTGAGCAGCAGAAAATCGTACTTTCCTTTAAAATGCTGAAGTTTGCTGAGTTACAAACAGTTGTTCGAATTCATACGAAACTTGTAGATTACTTACATTCCCGCTTTGGACATGGAATGTGTGCAAAGTTTGACCGGAGCATTATTTCCTCAGAGGCTGATTGCATGTTAGAGAGCCTAGTTATCTTATGAGAACGACCATGGACAACGAAACAAGGACAACGATTTTCGGTTCTGCACGGGGAATGTGAGGTCACTTGACAGACCACGTGCAGCCGATGAACTTGCGGAGGCCCTAGAAGCCTATAAGGCTGACATCACCGCCATCCAGTCCGAAAAACTGAAAAACTGCGACATATATTACGGCGCTTGCTACAAAGAGCGACGGCAGCGCTTGTTTGTGCGATCATTTGGAAAGCAGTACCGGAAGGAATTCGAGGAGGAGTTGGCCAGCAACCATCGATTTGCGAAAAGCCATTCACTGGCTGGGAGGATGGCTGTAACGTCATCGAATTGGTCGAATGCAAGGATGTGAATTTGTTTCAGGCACTTGGCGACAAAAAAATCAAACCGACTTCCTTCTTCTTCTTCTTCTTTGTGTGGCGCTACAGTCCGGGGTGGACCTGGGCCTCCACCAACATGCCTCTCCAACTAGCGCGATCCCTGGCTAGCTGTCTCCAGTTTCGCACACCAACTTGGTTGAGGTCCTTCTCCACATGGGTGCGCCACCTTAAACGCGGGCGTCCTCTGTTGCGTTGCCCGACAGGTCCGGATTCGAAGACTTTTCGGGCCGGAGCATTGGTTTCCATCCGCTCTACATGACCTAGCCATCTCAATCGTTGGATCTTCACTCTTCTGGCTAAGTCGATGTCGCTGAACAGCCCGTAGAGTTCGTCGTTGTATCTCCTCCTCCACTCACCATCTATGCAGACGGGACCGAAAATCACCCGAAGAATTTTCCTCTCGAAGCAACTAAGGGCTGCTTCATCCGCTTTTGACAGAGTCCATGCCTCCGCGCCATATAGCAGGACTGGGACGATTAAGGTCTTGTAGAGCGTTACCTTGGTTGTTCGAGAGAGGGCTTTGTTCACCAATTGCTTTTTTAGCCCAAAGAAGCACCGATTGGCAAGAGTTATTCTTCGTTTGATTTCAGCGCTGGTGTCGTTGTCTGAGTTGATAGCGGTTCCTAGGTAGACAAAGTTTTTAACTACCTCAAAGTTATATCTGTCTGCCGTGACGTTCTGACCGAGATGTCGGTGTTGGGTGTCCTTTCTTGTTGACAGCATATACTTGGTCTTACCCTCGTTTACCGCTAAACCCATCTTCGCGGCCTCCGTTGCAATACTCACAAAAGCGCCTTTGACATCACGCTGCGTTCTTCCGAAAATGTCAATATCGTCGGCATATGCGAGCAGTTGGACGGACTTCTGAAAGATTGTTCCTCTGGTGTTGGCGTTTGAGTTTTGAACAATTCTCTCAAGAACGATGTTGAAGAAGTCGCATGACAGCGCGTCGCCTTGTCTGAATCCTTTTTTGACATCAAAGGTCTCGGTTAGGTCTTTACCGACCTTGATGGAGCAGCGTGCATTCTCCATCGTCATCCTACACAAACGGACGAGTTTGGTAGGGATGCCAAAACTAGACATTGCTCTGTATAGCTCGTCTCTATAAATACTGTCATACGAGGCCTTAAAATCGATGAACAGGTGGTGGGTATCGATTTGTTGGTCCTGGGTTTTCTCCAAAATCTGCCGGAGTGTGAATATTTGGTCGATGGTGGATTTTCCTGGCCTAAAGCCACACTGGTATGGACTGACCAAGTTGTGGACGAATGGCTTTAGGCGTTCACACAGTACGGCAGATAATATCTTAAAGGGGATGTTAAGGAGACTTATCCCCCGATAGTTGGCGCAGTCAAATTGGTCTCCTTTCTTGTGGATCGGGCAAACAATGCTGAGGTTCCATTCATCGGGCATGTTTTCCAATGACCATATCTTGCAGATGAGTTGGTGCATGCTCCTTACCAAATCATCGCCTGTGGCTTTAAAAAGCTCGGCGGGTAGGCCGTCGGCTCCAGCAGCCTTGTTGGATTTCAGTTTAGATATAGCAATCCTCACTTCATCCGGGTCGGGTGGAAGGAATTGTTGATCTTCATCGTCCCTTTCATTGGGGTTGAATGGTTCGTTCTGCCTGACAGCGGAATTTGGTTCTTCGTCGCCGTTATACAGTCTGCAGAAATGGTTTCTCCATATCCTCAGCATCGACTGTGACTCTACTACGATGTTCCCTTGATCATCCTTACAGGCTTCGGTTCGGAGTTTATAACCTTGACTGGTTGACTTTACCCTTTGGTAAAACTTCCTTACCTCATTCCTGCAGTAGTATCCCTCTATTCTGCCGATCGCGCGCTTCTCATGCTCCTTCTTTTTTCTCCTGAGAAGCCGGTGTTCGTCTCTCCTCTTCTGCTCGTAGAGCTCCCAGTATTTCCAGTATTTCTTTGTCTTGGCGGTGTTCGGGATATCCGCAACCTTACCTTGGCTACTACAAGGTGGTGGTCCGAGTCAATGTTGGCACCTCGGAACGTTCGGACATCTATAATACTGGAGGAGTGCCTTGCGTCGATCGCAATGTGATCAATCTGATTGATGGTTGATTGATCAGGAGATCGCCATGTCCCTTTGTGAATGTCGAGATGTGGGAATTTTGTACTGGCTACTACAACATTTCGCCCCGCAGCAAAGTCGATCAGCCTAAATCCGTTATCGGATGTGGTGTCGTGTAGGCTGTGCTTCCCGACCGTACTACCAAAGATGTTCTCTCTTCCTAGCTTTGCGTTAAAATCGCCAAGAACAATTTTAATGTCGTAGCTAGGGCATTGCTCATACGTTTTGTCCAGGAGCTCATAGAACCTGTCTTTGGTGTCGTCATCTTTCTCCTCTGTGGGGGCATGTGCGCATATAAGGCTTATGTTGGCAAATTTAGCCTTAATGCGAATTGTCGCGAGTCGCTCGTTCACTGAACTGAACGATAAGACTTCTTGCCTAAGTCTGCCTCTAACGACAAATCCACATCCAAATAGGCGCTGTTTTTGTTGCTTGTAGCAATCACCGTAATATATATCACAGTTTTTCATCCTTCTTTTGCCCGGTCCATCCCATCGCACTTCTTGGACGGCGGTTATGTCTGCTTTGCAGCAGTCTAGGGCTTCCGCTAATTGTTCGGCTGCACGTGGTCTATAAAGGGACCTTACATTCCACGTACAGATCCGAAGGTCGTTGTCCGTATATCGTGTGCAGGGTTCGTCATCAGTAAAATCATCCGTTTCCGAGGCTTGTTGTTGCTTCGTAACTGTTGCTTTTTTTGTGTGGCCGGGCAGTTACCCCGACGGCACAACCCCCAACCTGGAGGGCCAGTTCCTTTTTTGTAACCCCTAGGACAAGAGGTCGCACTTATAAGTTTGGCAGGTTGAGCTCGGGTGAACTACAACCAGTACCCGATGGCTACCACTTGGAGGTAAAATAAGCACAATTGGTGTGTGGGAAAAGTTGCAACACTGGGCATCGCCAAGTTGACGCCATTTAGTGCCTACCCGATTCCCACAGCACCCAGCCATCATATTCGACTCATGGTGGCTGTAAATAAAGCAACACGCTAATAAACGTAAAATATATCCAAATGAATTTGTCTTCATTACCCAGATGACTTGCTGTTTCCAGGAATCTCTTTGAACCCATGTGTCTGCAGCAGACACCGATGGACATTGAGTAAAATTTAAATTTGCAGCACGATAGCCAAAACTGCTGCATTAAATTAATTTGCAAAATGTCTCCTCATTCAAATGCATTCCGAACAATCGTCGGAACAAGCATCTCCTGGACATTGTTAGGGATCACAAGGGGTGACTGGTGACTACACACAAAATCCGGACATGCAACCACACCCTTAGGCAAAGGGTGCTCCGCCCTTAAAAATCAACTACGAACATAATCTCCCAGAGGATCCCCATGAATGCGCCCAAATGAATTCCCATGAAACATACCGATTCTTATTGGACACGTAGAATATTTGGACAGCAGCTTAAAGCCTGATATAAATCTCGGTACGAAGTCAATACAATGGCAAAGGAACTATTTGAATCTAATTGAAAGGCATCACACGACTCCTTGCCGGAGTGGGGGGCGCCCAAGCCCAACGATTTAATAAACCGATCTCGGTGTAGGGACCATCTCAGGCATTCAATGCTCGCTAAGGTGATGAACTCCTGTTGTCATGGCCTCGCTGTGAGTGCGCATATGTGTGTCCGGGACCATTCTTGCCTCCTCATGGATGGAGTAATTGAAAATCATTGAAAGTCATCGAACACACAGACGCACGAGCGGAAGAAACTTCATAACAATTTAATCAGTTTCGATAACATTTTCCTGTTGTGGATAGATTGCGCCCCAGAGAGGTGATGCTCGAGAAAGTAGTGAGATACAATGGGTATCCTTGAGCGACACACACTCACCCGGCCGCCCATTCGAAAAGGAATAAAATAGGCATCTAGGCGCTGGGAGCACAAACATCAGGTACCGGGGCGCACCGGAGTAGTTGCCTTCGTCTGGAGATATCTTAATCGAATATCTCTTTCATCACAAGAAGACACATTCCCTCGCCCGGAGTGCGGTGGTAGGCAGTGATGAGCTGAGGTTTAACGTGCACGTCAGAGGCATGGGCGAGATAAAAATTTACAAGTTCCACAGCAGGCCTGCTTCGTATTCTTCGGGCTTCTCGAATGTAACCGGAATTGCCAATGGAGTTTCCTGTTTTTCAAGTGACTGCTACACCTTGCAGGAGAAGCCAGCCACCGACACCTTCGGCAGATGGAGCCAAGTCAAATGAAGCGAAATTGACTCTGCATGCTGGGGGGAAGGCAAAATTATTTTCCAATAGAAGGTGTGTGTGCGTGTCTGTGTTCTGATGTCTTACACGTTGGCCGACACAATGCGGAGGGCGGAGGGCGGTGCCATCAACTGATTTCCAATTGTGTGGCCTGGCACGCACCTGAATCTATTCCATTGTCGGGCTCGGCTTATCACGAGTGCTCGGGATGTGGAAAATGTATGCATGAATGCGTAAACTTGTAATCGAGATACTTCGGTTCCGACGATGACGTCCTGTTCCACTTTTAGGTTGCCCCGATGGTGGCTTTGCATTGCAAACAGATTTCAGCTCGTGTTCTGATTTTATGGGGCGGTGGCTTGTCGGGGATTGTTTAGAGATTGTGTAATCGGGGGGTGGTGAGTAAGTGGGTGGAACTAACGAGGGCAGGGGGTGAGTTTTTACTCATTTTGCCAGGGCCAGTTCGGAAACCTGTGTCTGTCACTGTCAGTCGTCAGTCGTCAGTCGTCAGTCGTCAGTCGTCAGTCGTCAGTCGTCAGTCGTCAGTCGTCAGTCGTCAGTCGTCAGTCGTCAGTCGTCAGTCGTCAGTCGTCAGTCGTCAGTCGTCAGTCGTCAGTCGTCAGTCGTCAGTCGTCAGTCGTCAGTCGTCAGTCGTCAGTCGTCAGTCGTCAGTCGTCAGTCGTCAGTCGTCAGTCGTCAGTCGTCAGTCGTCAGTCGTCAGTCGTCAGTCGTCAGTCGTCAGTCGTCAGTCGTCAGTCGTCAGTCGTCAGTCGTCAGTCGTCAGTCGTCAGTCGTCAGTCGTCAGTCGTCGTCAGTCGTCTCTTGGCTCTTGGCTCTTGGCTCTTGGCTCTTGGCTCTTGGCTCTTGGCTCTTGGCTCTTGGCTCTTGGCTCTTGGCTCTTGGCTCTTGGCTCTTGGCTCTTGGCTCTTGGCTCTTGGCTCTTGGCTCTTGGCTCTTGGCTCTTGGCTCTTGGCTCTTGGCTCTTGGCTCTTGGCTCTTGGCTCTTGGCTCTTGGCTCTTGGCTCTTGGCTCTTGGCTCTTGGCTCTTGGCTCTTGGCTCTTGGCTCTTGGCTCTTGGCTCTCGGCTCTTGGCTCCGGCTCTGGCTCTGGCTCTGGCCTGGCTGTTTCTACACCCGCCTTTCTCCTTGTCGTTGACTACGGCATTATATCACCAGACATGATTGACGGGGCACCTGGGTCACCCTTTCCTCTGGACAAAGTGCTTAGTGATGATCTGCTTTAAGACGACGCATCGTCAATAAAATCCAAATGATGCCCCTTATTCCTCCCGATGGACATGTGCACCTCCCGTCTGCAAGAAAATAATGTTATTATCCTTCTGCAGTGAAACTCTCCCCAAATCCCTACCCGCCCAGTCATGTAATGTCTAAAGTATTAACTTTTTCCCTTTCCTCTTCTCTCTTTCCAGGTAAGTCAACGCTGGCGTCTTTGTATACCGAAAAATTAACTTAATTATTAAGACAGAAACTTCAGTAAGTACTTTCGTAGAATTCCCCGGCTCCCCAGCAGCAGTGCGTCGCTCGTTTCATTTACCTCCTATGGCCTCGCATCAGTCGCCGCAACTCGAGATAAACTTCACTAAATTAAAAACTTCACAAAAATAGAAATAAAAATAAAAAAACTGAAAAAAAAACACAGATTACTATGAAATGTAAACCTTGTGTAAACGATATAAACTTTCCCGAAAGCGAAAACTTTTCCGTCCATAAAAGCTCAAAAGAAATAGCAGGTAGTGAGTGCGAGAGCACCAGGCGGTGGATACATTTCCAAGAACATAGACGCCGGTAACGCGAGGTGAACGCCACCATCTCTACGGTACACAGCCAAACTGCGTGCTTGCATCGTGGATCTTTAGTGGCGAAGTGAATATTAAGGACACTCTGTAACGCTTTTAATGAGAGTCGATAAAGTTGATTCGCCGGGATCGCCTTGGTTCGCGGTGCACACAATCGACGTGCGGCGATGGGGGAGCATTCTTCGCGCTCGCCTGCCCGGAAAAGTCAACGACGCGCTGCGAGGTTATCATTTTTCCAGAATTTAAGACTCGAGAGTAATGCGAAATGAATTTCGAATTAAACTCAAGGATTTTCGCCGCCAAAGTGGAAACGTCTGAGTTCGGCGGCGGAATGACATCCCGCGCGAAAACATGGAAACGCCGCTGGTAATCGGATTAAGATAATTACGATATTCGGGAGTTATGATGATGACGGCGATGACGTTGGTGAAGGCGATTTTCCGTTGCGGACGCTCAAGGCGCAGCTTCGCTATAATGAGGAAGGCCACGGCTCTGGGGTGCTTATGGCACGCAAATTTTGGGATGGAGATGTAAACTTTTGGCCGGTTTTAATCAGACTTTTGAGGGGAGAAACGCGATGGTGACATGAATCGAAGGTTTTTGAGTTGCGTTGCATATTTTTGTTGGGCTTCGATTTAAACTTGATTAATGGTATCCAAGTGAGGGTCGTACACTACAACGTCACTCTCGTGCTCACCTCTTTAGTGGTGGATTATGGGCGTACACTGCATTCGAACCCAAGTTCGCGGTCTATTCAATGGTAGGCACCAATGATTCGAGCTCATGAGGGGATGAAGCGATTTGAAGTCAAAATAGTTCGTGTCTTGAACCTAGGCTTCCACTTCATCTTGTGACAAATGCCGATTGCGCCATTTCTTCATCCACCCACCACTTCTTTGACTGCCGGCACTCCTGCTTGAAAAAGACTGCATTGATCAATAATTCTGACAGATCAGGGAAAGTTTAACAATTCGGAGTAGACGCCCACGACGGTGCCTAAGCTATCTTCGACTCATCCGTGTGGGCTTGGATCGTCGATGGTTTCGTTTGTCGCTTTCGTTTTGTTCAGTATGTAGTGTCACATACCCAATCCAGACTGGGTGCCAACATATGGATTAATGGATAATAATGGCGCCCTTTGCAGCTATCGTCTTCAAGTAGAGGTGGGAGGAGGTTCAGCAAAACCTCTAAGCCTGCCCTTGGATTGGTGGAAACTGCTCCTGTGACACCTAGCCATACTAGTATCTTTATTGTCGTTAGTAGCTTTAAGTTGACGGTCCTTAGAGAGGTCTTCTACCATACTACACTGCCATATGTCAAGATAGGCGTGACTGACGCAGGAGTTGAGCTGGCATTTTTAACCGAATATTCTGCCGCTCAGAAAGCCTTTGTCAAAAACTAAGGAATTCTGTTCATACCCTAGGGAGGCCGGCAAACGAGCTTGGATCGTAAGTCAGATCGATGGGAGATATTCACCTCACACATCAATCACGATCATAAATAATGCAGACCCGGGTGGAATTGGACCTTCTGTGTTCCGCCACTATAGATGAGGACCTTCAGGTTTTGCACCCCTCATGGGTATAGCAGCCGATCTCTAAATAGTGAAAGAGATTCGAATTAGGCCGTAGAAATGGTATTTACGGAGGAAGATTAAACGCTTCTCCTTCTTTCACCAGCAGCTACTTACGGGATTTCCTCAACACTGCCGTGGGCTATGAAGTCTTGACATGGTTGCTGTTGCAATTGGAATGGGTGAACGCCATCTTCGTTGTCGCATGCGATGGGGATCGAAGATATCCTTGGATTTGATCATATGATAACGCAATTGCAACGATCTAGAAAGTGCTATTGAATTGTGGTCAATCCGCGATAAATATTGAGCTTTACTGATTGAACCCTCTGAAGGTCGCATTCGGGTCTGAGTGTGACATATAGGAACCTTCCAAAATTTACTGTCTGCAGTCATCGAGACCAAGTTGTTTTGCGTACATTTTACATAATTCTTGTGCACCTTCATGTGTACATTAAACCTCTTCCCAGTCAGGACCAACTCAGCTTTCTTGAGAAATTGTCCTGGATCCTTGAACAGTGAATGCGACCACGGGGTCGTAATGTCGATCTGCTCAGATTTACTTTTTTTCCCACAGGGTGTCACGAAGCATGTAAAATGGCTCAAGCCCATGATCTTTTACCCGAAATATGACAATCGTCATTGTAATTTTTAATCAACAAGAGTTATAAACGCAAATTCTAGGCCAAAACTTTAGAAAAGCCCTTGCCTTTAGGAGCACACGGCATTAACTCACCTCTTCTGTAGGTTCTTGTCATTAACGAGGTCCTCTCTACTTCAAACATGTATTCGAGAACGAAAGTAACATTCCCTCATCGGCGTCATAGCAGCGCATTGTCCCATTGTAACCTACACCTTTAGAATGGGTCTTCAGTACAATGACTCCCGTAGGAGCTGTAGAGGCGAGAATGCACCATTGCACATATATAGTACTATGCAACAGCAGTGCTCTCTCATCCCGAATATATAGATCTGTGAAATCCTATCATTTCAATAATTTGGTAAGAGTCTGCCATTTTCTTCGCTCCAACAAAAGCAACAAATTTTTTGCGGAATAGGCACTAACACTCTTGGGAGCATAATTGACTATAACCCAAGTGGCTCCTGTATTACAAAATGGACGCCCAATCATGTACTCAAGTCGAACAGAATTTAGCTGCTCATGTCAGCTTAAGGTAATATGGTGCATGTCTTTAGATTTGGTTTCACTCATATCACAATTTCATTTATGACTGTTGCTGGCAATCAGATGCAGTGGATAGAGTGAGCGATGGTGCTAGTTACCCTTAAAGTGAGTTAACTCAGCATAAAATGAAAGGTTCTTCTGAGTCCCTTCGTTTCCTTCATCATTCTGTCTTAGCTATCGAGCTTGACATGTTCCGGATGTCGGTAGACATAATTTGAGCACCACCCAAGCTCTACACACCTACAGCTACGTTGTAAGTATAGACTACAGAGACGCAAGCAGATTCGAGGCTCTTGCTGCCCAGTTATTGTACTTATGGAAGAACTCGACGCTGAGGAGTATTTGCGCTCTAACCGGTTGTTAATAAGTCACACCGAAGGAGCATTTCCAGCGAGGCGAAAAGGAAAATGCACCGAAAGACAAAACTGACAGGTAAGGCTTCAGCATTTATGCGCCTTATGGATTTGCGGCAACAGGGCTAAAGAAATCCAGGATTCCAGGTCCATTTTGTGCATTTGTTGCTATAACCGGGTGTGCTTAAGCAAAATACAGAGTAGTGAAAGAACTAAGTGTAACAGGATGTCACTAAAAAAAGGATTCAATTGTGACACACTGGACGTAGTGGAGCGACTGCTCTACATCTCCTTCCGTTGGCTATATTCAGAAGACGGATAGATACCAGTCCAGCTTCGACTGTTAACAGACTCTGTGTCAGACACTCACTTTCCTACCCATTGAAACCGATCAGGACTTCCACTCCAGGCAACAGACCTGGAAGGGTTTCCAAATTGAGAAGGAAGTCTGCCAGTGTTGAGGGGTGCTCCGCAAATGGTCATAGACCGGTCGAAGACGGATGAAGGAGTGTATTTCAGGCCAGGCAAAGACCACAGCGATCAAAGTGGTGCTCCCCTGGCTCAAGAACAACGTGACACCACAAGGCATCGGACTGCAGATAGCCATTCCCCATACAATTCCCTAGACTTTGTCAATTTCATTCAAAAACTTGGCTAAACTCTCGGTTTTCCCTCGACTAGCATTTTTGTATGTGTAGTATCAGATACACGCGGGAATAAAAACCCGCGCCACAGTCCGTCATCTGCCTGCTTTCGCACTTGAATGACCGCGGGTGCATGGTAGACTAGGCCACCGAACACGGAGTAACGAGTACGGTACTTGCGAGCGACGATCGCGAAGAGTGCACTGGTTTCTTGCCTGCCTTCGTTTTTTTGGCTGCTTTCGCGAACAGCACAGGAGAGCAACGACCTCGAAATGTGCACTGCTTCATCGAGCGAAATTTGTTGTGGTCAATCAGCTGATTGTGCGATTGCCGTAGGACCGCGATTGTTGGTAGACGATCAGCTGTACGCAGTGCTGGAAGCGGGGTACGATTCACTGACTAGTGACGAGCTCCAGGATGTGCTGAGGGAGCGCGGCATGTCAACGTCAGTGACGAAGGAGGAGTTGCTTGCCAGACTGCTTGTCTCGATGGCGAGTGCATAAGCCTCAGCGGAGGCTGAAGAACTACCGCCGCCGCGTACGCAGCTACAGCCCGAGACCGAGGAAACTATGAACTCAACCTACTGCGCGCCGACCTGCAACGACTGACGGAGAAGGTCATCGAGCTCACAATAGCACAGTCAGGGGTTGCATGGAAAGGTGCGGCTGTAAAGCAAAGTGTGGTGAACACAGTCAGCACGGCACAGGGTACCACCGTCGGGTCGGGCCGGCAGATACGTTTCTGCAGATGTTTCTGTTGACCCGATGCGGGAGGAGATGAGAAGGAAGAGGTGCCGTACACAGTCCGAGATGTAGCAATGATGCTGCCGCCATTCGATCCAAAGGCGTACAACGGACTCTCCTCCGAGGCCTGGATGGTCCGAGGCATCCAACGGATGTACGAGCTGGATGAAAGGCTGGTGCTGATGGCCGCGAGCAGCAGATTAGTGGGAGCAGCGCATTTGTGGTGCTGTAGCGTAACAGCCGAATCGCTGGGAGGGTTCTTCGCGGGGTTGTGATACAACTTCCCGGCGGCGGACGACGATGCAGATGTTCACGACAGGCTGCGGGAAAGAAGGCAACGCCCCAATAAGGACACGGAAGAGTATGTCTTCGAAATGAGGAGGGTAGCGTCTCGAGGACGTGTGCATGAGAGCACCCTCGTCAAATACGTAATCCAAATTGTAAGAGAAGAAATACAACAAAACTGAATCGGTTCAAGAACTATAGTTTCTATGTGATAGCGCGGTTGGTTGTGATCGACTGTCCGGGAACGGACTGTGGCGCGGATTTTTATACCCGCGTGTATCTGATGCTACATATGCAACTTATGTGGGTCAATGGACACTGCGACATCCCGGCTGTCCGGACGTCACCTCAATTATCAACGCTAACAGCTAGAAGCTATCACCTGCCTTAAGTCAAAGCCAATTTGGCCAACACTTAATATCGGAATGCCTGTCTGCTTAGACTAAATAGGACAGCATTCAGCCCTTTCAACGGCGTCCTAGCTAGGCACTCGTACAAAGCTGCACTGATGAGGAGCAGGACAGCACACCTCACCTCTTCTTGAACTCACATATGGACGCCTTCTTTTTCAATAATTTGCACGAACTGAACGACATCAGCATGAGTCGTTGTAAACTGGTTTAGGAATAAGAGTCACTCCATCCGTCCCTTGACAGTCCACCACTCTCACCCGATCTAGCTTCACCTTCTTCTGGCACTGACAAGTGCAAACAGAACCGATGACAAGACAGGCAATCTTTCCACTCCAACTCCCTTCACTTTGACGAATGTCACGGACTCGTCGAATCATTCGTCCAAAAGAATCAAATTGTATTCAAAAGCGAATCAATGCTGCATCAATTAAACGCCATAAGGTTGCCGAGGCAAAGCCCGCGTCAAAGCCCAGAGTCATCGAGCCGGCAGCATTCAAGCGCAGCGGAAACTTTTATTTGACCGGGCAGCGATTAACTAGGACACTGAGTGCAAGCAGCAGCCCCATCGACACAAGCAAACGACCGAGGGCACAACTTCGTCATCATTCAAACAGCGTTCCCAGTGTGTACACACTCAACCGTTGACATATTGAACAACATTGTTTCGCAGACATGAAATCTTATTGTACAGCACTTCGGCAGGACTGTGTGCAGTGTGCATGTGCACATGTGCGCTCGTCCACAATGCACAATGGAATTCCCATTTGAACTATGCAAATGCACTTCTTGATTGAGGACGATTGTTCTAAGGAAAGGGGAAAAAAACCCCGGCAAAGCAGAGAACAACAAGCACGGGACAGCGCAGCGACAGTTTAAACCGAAATGCGCTGAAAGCAAGGGACAACACTGGGGCACACGGGGCACACAGGGCACCCAACAATGATATCGAAAGCGGAGCAAAGAGACCAAGAAGAGGAGCCATAAAGCTAAGTCTGAAAAAAAAGAGGAACGAAATCGAAATCGATTTTATGTCATTAGATTTTTATCGGCTCAACAGCTGGTCGAGCGGGGTGCGGAATATGTCCCTCATACGTAACTGCAAAAAGGACGACTTTTATGATCCCCAGCGCAGGCCGGGCTGGGGGCCATTAGTCAGGGCTTAAGCAGAAATCAATTTGCGAAGCGCAACTATTGTTGCCGTTGCTGTGCGCTGCTCCTGGCCGAGAGGACTTTGTTCGGTTTTCTTTTAAACTTTTTAACGACGAGTAAATCAAGTAAATCGGGCAAATCGATCCTGCGCGCACGGATTTTATGTTTGTTTTGCTTATTAGAACCGGTCGACAGTGTAGGTGCCGGTTTATTGTTTTTTAATATTTGCTCAGTCGGGAAAAAACACACGCACCCCACAGGACCATTCGCACAGCCACCCGAACAATGCACAGTCAGATGACACGCCCATTTATGGGGTGATTTATAGCGTTGAGGAATTTCGCCGGCACTGCAGTGAGCCCGAGAGCCACGGTACCTGGCCTGCGACACGTTTATTTATGGCAAAGTATAAATTCTCGCTCTAGCACCCCAGCTCGGGTTGTTGGGGTTGATTCTGTTATTTGCTGTCGACTTTCTTGGGGTTTTCGGCTTCCGCTTCCGTTTCCGTTTCTTTTGTGCGGTAATTTCCCGCACATTTTTTTCGCCATTTCCATCTGTGATCGATTTGGGAACGCGCACCCCCACCCACCGCCGCGCCCGCGCACGATAGGGTGATGACATAGAACAATTACCAATATTAATTGCAGTGATTTATATTGTCGGCGTTCACTGTTCACGCACCAAGACCTGAATATGATGCGTGAAAAATGTTATTATTGTCGGATGCGCTGAATGGTGAGTGATAAATTGGGCTAATAAATAAGCACGACTTCCTTGGATTTTTATTGATTGTGTACTCTCTGGGCGCTGGAAGGTGTTGCTTTGGCTGGTGGGGGGGCCTAAGCACTGGCGCGGAGAAATGCTCACGCGACAGATATGCTGTTGGCATAGCATTAATTTCCGGCTTGACAAATTGTAAATAAGCGACTTGTCGTTGAGTTGGTGGATTTTGTTTGGATGGCGATTAATAAAATGATGTCTTGCTTACTGCGACTTGTCTGCTAAGTGTCAGCGGGTTGGCGGGTAGTTTCCAGCATTAATTCGGTTCAGATGGACACGAACTTGGGTTGTGTAACAGAGTCGTGGAGCCAGGAACCAATTAAGCAAATTAAAGAGAGAGAGACAAACTAACGTTTCTTTCTCGGCAGAAGAGTTATAAGATATCCTTGTGCCCGATGAGGAAATCCGGATCAATCACAACAGCTTTTCTCATGATTCATGTCGTGCCTCTAATCTTCGTTTTCTGATAACAACTGCGTTTGAATTCTTCATATTCTTATTGTGCCACCTCCAGTCACACGCATAAATGGTTGACATTGTGGTAGGAGCATCCGTTCCCTGCTGGGTTGTCATACTGGCTTGTTTTGAACCTGAGATGAAGCGCCTGTCGTAGAGGCGACTAAGATCCCGAGCTGCTATTTTAAGAAACGTCCCCACTCCAATGCCCATTATTATGGCAGTTTACCAATCCAACCAATCAGTTGACCAGAGGCTATCATCTGGTAGCGCGGGAGTAACGTCAGCACTTCCGCAATTCTAAGTAATAGAGCTATCTTTTCTCTTTCTTGGAATGTGCTTCGCAGATTCGCCATGCCATCTGATCCCGTCTGGACTGCTGATGCACAATTTTATGTATTGCCCACACTCTATGTTGATCATTCGCAAGAAATAAAGTTCAGATTTAAAACTCATCTCGCCGTGTGATCATCTCTTCGTATTGTCTTCTTCTTCTTCTTCTTGTGGCGCTACAGTCCGGGGTGAACCTGGGCCTCGGTCAACAATCCTCTCCAGCTGGCACTTTCTTTAGCGAGCTGCCTCCAATTTCGCACTCCAAGTTGGTTGAGGTCCTTCTCCACTTGAGTGCGCCATCGGGTTCGTGGTCGTCCTCTATTGCGTTGTCCCACTGGTTCTAAGTCGAAGACTCATCGGGCTGGAGCAGTGTCGTCCATGCGCTCAACATGGCCTAGCCATCTTAGGCGTTGAATCCGTAGACGCCTGACTAGATTCATGTCGCTGTACAGCCCGCGTACAATTCGTGGTTGAATCTTCTTCTTCAGGAACCTTCAACGCAAACAGGACCAAAGATTGAACGCAGAACTTTTCTCTCGAAGAGACCAAGTGCGTCTTCATCGGCTCTTGAGATAGTCCAAGCTTCCGCGCCATACAGCCGGACAGGGATGATCAAGGTCTTATATAACGTGAACTTGGTCTTTCGAGAGAGGGCTCTACTACTCAATTGCCTCTTGAGCCCAAAGAAACAGCGGTTGGCAAGAGTTATTCTGCGTTTAATCTCGGTACTGATGTTGTTCGCACTATTTACTTGGGAGCCAAGGTAGATGAAGTCCTTTACTACCTCGAAGTTGTAGCTGCCTATGGTGACGTTCTGACCGAGTCGTCGATGTTGTGTGTCCTTTCTTGATGACAGCATATACTTTGTTTTGTCCTCATTCACCGCTAAACCCATTTTTACCGCCTCCGTTTCAATACCAGCAAACGCTTCATTGGCGGCTCGCTGAGTTCGGCCAATCACGTCAATACCGTCGGCGTATGCTAGCAGTTGAACGGACTTCTGGAAGATCGTGCCTCTAGTGTTGGCGTGTGAGTTTTGCATGATCTTCTCCAGGACGATGTTAAAGAAATCACATGACAGCGCGTCGTCTTGCCTAAAACCTTTTTTGACATTGAAGGTCTCGGTGAGTTCATTTCCGACCTTGATGGAGCAGATTCGTATTGTCTGTGCATTTATTTCGGGTGACCGGAATAGCCCATGATAGCTGCATTAGCTTCAGTCTTCAAGATTGAGCTTAGTCGACTAGTAGTAACAGCTTGACTGGTGTGGCTTAAGGCTCACAATCGCGGGTAGAAGACAAGATTATACTTATATGTCTGAGAGTTCATCGCGACTAAAGTGCCATAGCGTGTGCCACTCCTAGAACTGATTGGTAAGAGGAGGAGTTGTAAACACTATCGGGCGTTGCGCCCAGCAGAGGTTTTAGAACTGCGTCACGCTTCATTAAGGTGTAGGGAGCGTCAATAAACATAAACTCAAATTGGTATTTGAGATTCCTGCAAGGCGTAGGCTCAGGGAATTCTCTATTTTGTTGTCCGACTCAATGCCTAAGTCATGGAGACGCAGATGAGTCATGTGCTCTGTTAAGTTATTGGTCTGCCATTAAATTGCCAATACATTTAGATCATTGTTGGGCCATTGTGATACCCAGTGTCATTCATTTGATCGGCAATGGTGACTGGTTCAGAGTTGAAAACCAGATAAAAATGTATTAACCCTGCTTCCACTGGGATTCGAACCGGGGTCCCCCATAATCAGGGACTGGCACTCAACCCGCTGCGCCATCTAGCCGAAATGCTGAACTAAGCACAGCTGGAGATGGTGCGATATTATTGTTTGCACGATGATGTGGCAGTGTCTTGAAGACTGCCATATCTTTGATGCTTTGGTGCTCTGCGAGACTAAGCTGTGTTGGACGCTCTTGGATCTCATGTGAAGAATCATGCTTGAATAGAGTGCGGATTCAGATTCATTCAGATGGGAACCCAAACTTACTGCTCTGTGTTGAACAGCACATGTATCAACGGGCTGGATCTTGAATTAAAATGTGTGTGATGTGATTGTTTCTTGTCAACATGTTGTTGAACTGACTGTATGCCTTATTTCATGTGCACGTTGTCCCAACAGAGCTGCCGTTGCACTGCACTTGTAGTTGACCGCTATATCGGTCCATTGTGTCTTGGGAAAACAGACTGAATAAATGAAAGCTGGTTCTACAACGCAGCTTTAAGCATAGGGCTTGTCTAGGTTCCGCTGTAAAAAATTATTTTGTAACGTCAGCGCGGTACTTTTTTTTCCAACGACTACGTTTTAACTTTTTTCAACTTCTCCAAGGCATCCTAAAACTGGATGTAAACACAGTGAAATCGGAATTGATACTCTTCAGCCTTCGACCGTTCATTAGTCCCCTTAAACTAAAAGGCAGATTTAAGGGACACTCCAAACATCTGGTATCATCCTGGACAGAAAACCCAATTGCCTTATACACTTGCAGGAAAACTATTGTACCGAAATGTGGACTGCAGCCGACACTAAAATTATGGATTTCTGGTTCAAGGATTGATAAAGACCATCGTTTATCCTTGTATCACGGGAGGTACTAAGGTCCACCTCAACTGTCGCTATGAAAATCATACGTAGTTCACTTTTAATCGACATGAACAGATAGGGGAGGAGTAATCACTGTTTGGTGCAACTCACGGGAGCTCAAATGATTCTAATCGATGGATGTTTGTCCTTGCACTGGCAGACTGTTCACCTTGCCATTTTTGATGGAGGCCGGTCGACCACGAACTCCATGATGTTCAAACATTGGACCATAGCCCTCCACTCATTAACATAAGAGTGTTGGATAATACAGTGGACTCTCGCTAAGTCGAATTGTCTATATATATATATAGGTGGCGCTACAGCCCGTAGAGGGCCAGGGCCTAGCTTCTCAGCAACCACTCGTGTTGTGCGTGCTATTGTTCTCTCACGAGTGGAAGGGACCTACAGTTTAATGCCGACTCCGAACGGCCAAGTTTGAGAAGCTTTTTCTAGACAGGAAATACTCTTTGAGCATTGTCAGTGACTCGAAAGAGGTGGGGCCGTGAAAATAATTTTTGTCGCTCAGAGCTGGAATCGAACCTACGACATCGAGGTTGGGGTCGACGCACATACCCACAAAGCCACGGGCCACCACTGTCTGGGATATGATTAAGTTTTTGCGTAAGAGTGTGGATTTTTCTCTGAGAAGTTGATGATAATGCTGGGACCAATTCGACTTATGGGGAGTCAACTGTATTTCCGGACACAGTCTTATTTGCAACCTTAGGGTCGTGCGCATTTCATTATAGTAATGCAGGATACGATGATTCGATGAACCTAGACCTATATTCCAAGATCAGTTCAACATCGACCATTTCTTATGATATGAGATTATTTAGACAGCTTTTCAACTAAACACAATGAAGTATCAGTGCAGCACTCTATGTCTTTAGTTTCTTTAGTGCCTTTACACCGAGTAGAATCTTGTGTCCAGCTGTTGGGATACGCGGATGACATCGATAATGTCGCGCGGTCCCAACGTGCCATCGTGGAAGCTTTCACGGCAGTTGAGGAACAGGCGAAACGAACTGGTCTTAAGGTCAACGAGGACAAAACAAAATATATGCTGTCCAGCAAACAACGATCCGCCGCACACCACCTAGGCCAAAACGTTACAATCGACAGCTACAATTTCGAGGTAGTAAAGGAGTTTGTCCGTCCCAACCTCACAACTTACGGTCGGGTTGACCACAACCAATTAATTGCGGAAATTCAGTTCGTAAAGGAGTTTGTCTACCTCGGGGCAAATGTAAACTCCACGAATGACATCGTAGTGGAGATCCGACGTAGAGTCGTCCTCGACAACCGATGCAACTTCGGTCTGTCAAAACAACTGGGCTCGAAACTCCTGACTCGAAGGACCAAAGTCATGCTCTACAAAACCCTTATCTACCTACCGTCCTACTTTACGGAGCCGAAAGCTGGACATTAAGTAAGGCTGCAGAGCTGATTCTTGGTGCCTTCGAAAGAAAAATTCTACGTCGGATATATGGTCCCGTCTGCAAGGAAGGCGAATGGAGGAGAAGACACAACCGCGAACTCTACGAGCTGTACAAGGATGTGGATGTAGTCCGGAAGGCAAAAATCCGTCGACTACACTGGCTCGGCCACATCGAGCGAATGGACAACAACGCTCCAGCAAAGAGGGTCTTCGAATCCGAGCCTCTTGGTTCGAGAAGGAGAGGAAGACCGAACCTCCGGTACAAAGACCAAGTCATCGCGGATGCAAGACAGCTTGGCCTTGATGACTGGAAGCAGCGTGCCCAGGACCGTCACCGATCGAAGGCAGCAATTGCTCAGGCTCAGACCCTTCATGGTTCGTCTGCCTGATAAGTAAGTTAGTAAGAATCCTGTGTTATATTCCATTTTGACATCAAAGTCACTGACTTACCGAACAACTCAAGTGCACTAACATATTACGCGGTGCTCTTCGACAAAGAGCATAGTCTTGCAATAGTCAAAAAAAATTCGAGGCACAACGATGAAGAGTACATCATTTAATTGCGTCAACTAAAGTTTCATGGAAACCCCTTCAAAAAAGTCCTGAAATAAATACGAAATCATCCGCGCATCAAGGGGCACCCTTGTGCATCAAATCCAGGTACGGCATCGGCTGCTACTCACCCCCTTCCCCATCAGCGTCGAGTTCAACTACAGAAATGCGGAGCTGCGTTAGTAAATTATATCCACTTAAACGTATACATTCAAGTGCTCCACTCCACCGAGCGCACTCTAATGCCATCCAGATACGAAAAAAGAGAAACACAAAAACGGAGGAGGTATTCTAAAAATGATTGGAAGACAGTCGCACAGCCTACACACCATCAGCGACCGGCAGCCGGGTGAGCTAAAATAAAAACGCCAGCACTTATCAAAATTGTTAACAATTCTAGAAATAATTCTGAAGTATTTTTGATGTCATATCTGGTGCTCTCCGTCCGAAGCCAATTTACTCGCGAGGTTATCAGAGGAAGACCGACGACGACGACAGAACAAAGGGTGCGAGGGGACGCAGAGAGCGAACGGCTGCGAACAAGACCATTCTTTCAGCCGTCTCTCCTTTGAAAGCACTCGTAAGGAAGACGGGCCCGAGACCGACTGATGCGAAGGAGGAAATAAATGAAATGACAAAAAACAATGTATGTACTCGGGTAGATATGTACTCGAGCACATAGAGGCGCTCTGAAAGAATTCATTGTTGCGGTACGCTCGTGGGGTGGCAAAGTAACCGTACCGAACGCGACAAAATGAGTGTGGGTGTGGGTGGGGGTGGATGAGATTCATGTGATTGTTGTGAATGGAATTAAAGTATCCTTTGTCAGAATTTATAAAAGTTTGTGACATGACGGAATTAGTGTGAGCACTCTTGTCTACCTCCTCCTAGCTGTCATATGCCTTTCGAGGACAAAAGGGGAACCAGTCGAGAGAAAGAAAACCCACTTTTTTCTTCTTCGTCTCTGTCCACAATGAGTCGCCATCTTTTGGTCCGTTGTTGCCATATTCGCCATTGTTCGGCGACACACGGGGGCGTTTTGCAGGTGAAAAGATGTCCTCTCAGTGTACTTGAGATGGTCCAAGGCAATTGGACCACGTACTCATGGTTAGCCGCATCTCCCAGTCGGTGGTTGTTGTTGTTGGCGGAATTCAATTCCCGGCTGAAAGGAATGTCGGTCGCTCACAAATCTGTGGATCGTTTACTGGGGACACTGTGGGCGTTCAAATAAATTCCAAGTGCACGTTGAACTTCTGAAGTTTCACCGGAAATTGTTTTCTTAAGTTGTGCAGTTCGTCGGACAGTCCAAAGAAGTTGAGTCACCACCGCCCGGGCATGGGCATCTCGATTATGCTGTGTAGTCACGTCCTCAACGGGGTTTCAGGTCATCCTCCTTCGGGTTAAGCGTATGGTTTGAAAGGACTTGACTTGGTCTGTTTTTAATTAGCGACGCCACATCGTGGTGGTTTGAACGGAGTAGGGATTCAAGTGGTAGCCCAACACATACCCATCGGCTGCTTGACGTGCAAATAGAGTGTAGATATGCTTCTCGATGTTGAAGAGTCCTTGTCGCGAATGTCATCTGGTCAGCCAGCAAGAGGCGGCTCTGCGATTGGCGGCAGAAGGCTAAAGTTGCTCCAAATTGTGATTTCCTCCATCTGGCCAGCCAGCAAGGGGCAGCTCCGCGATCGGCGGCAGAAGGCTAAAGTTGCTCCAAATTGTGATGTCCTCCATCTGGCCAGCCAGCAAGGGGCAGTTCCGCGATCGGCGACAGAAGGCTAAAGTCGCTTCAAATTGTGATTTCCTCCATCTGGTCAGCCAGCAAGGGGCAGCTCCGCGATCGGCGGCAGAAGGCTAAAGTTGCTCCAATTTGTGATTTCCTACATTGGCAGCTTAGCGATCGACGACAGAAGGCTAAAGCTTCTCAAAACCGTGAACCATCTCCGCGATCGGCGGCAGAAGCCAGAATTTGGTCCAAAATGTGTCAGAAATTGTGTTCCATCAAAAAGGAACGAACCTCCAAAATTCAGAAACCTCATTCTCCACGAATCCTTCCTCAGCACAGACAAACGCAATCCAATTTGCACCCTCCCCTCGACAAGATGTTGCAGTCCACATCGAGGGCAATCGCCCCAGTCCCCGCGGTCGTACCTTTAATTATGACACATAAATCCTCCGAGTCCCCTCCCACCAACAGGGGAAAAAAATACAGGAAAGGACATTCGAAAGCTAACCATCCAAGTTCCACCTCAAAGGACTCACCATCTCATCGTCTTAAGATAAGTCCCTTTCGTTTACGTCGATGAGAGAACCTTTCTTTCGTTTTTGAAAAATCCTAACCCCAAAAAAAAAGGAAAAAAACTAAATCATCTCATTCCCAATTAAGCATTCTTTGTGGGTCGCCCGCCGAATGTTTAGCAGGACACACTACACAAAGCAACCGATGATACAAATGAAATTTCCACCATTTTCTGTTGTAAAACTGTACCCCCGTGCAAAGGGCAACGGAGAAAATTACGGGGGCGCAACTGAACGCGAAAAAAAAAACGAAGAAACCCACCCTCCCACTTCGTTCGCCGTTTCCTTATACTCATTTATGTATATCACTGCAAACTAACGAACCAAGGTCCGGAAAATCTACTCCTGTGGATTTTTATGTTTATGATGCGCTCAATTTAATTTGCATTCATATTATTTGCTCAGCTTCTATAATAACCACCATCACCTCCAACCGTCGGGCTTCAGCTTCACGGGGTGGTGGGTGGATGGATGGGTGGATGGATGGGTGGTCTGGCTGACGGCTGACTGGCAGGTGGAGAGGCGGTGGCGAATGAGTGCCGAAGCAACTACAAGGCTTCACTGGCCTTAATGATTTTTCTTTCAGTGTTGGTTTGTGTTCTCTGCGCTTGTTTTTTTTTCGTTTCATTTTCCTCCACACAGCCACCGACCGCCGCGCCACGTTGCCGGTCGTCTTGTTCAGGTCTCTGACGTTTATGCTCCTTCAGTGGAAGCCGCCCTCCTTGTGCGCGCGTCCTTACGGATTGCAGAAACGAGTATCCTTATGAGGAAAGCGCAGTTTTTATCGAGCGAAAAGGACTGTTTATTACTGAGGATTTACAAAATGATGTTTGTACTTTTATTGTGTACTCTACGCTCTATACACACACCCGGCGGTGGTATACGTGCGTAGCTGGTGGCGAATTCGCTCAAAATATCAACGCACACATTTCGGGAAAGGGGTTGGCCGGCCCCGGTCGTTGTCAGCTATTACCACCACGCGTACGCACGCTTAAATCTAACTGCTGGCCGTATGGCGACTACGAGCGTTGCTTTAAAATTCAAATGCCACGGCTACCGGGAAGGGTTTCGCTTATATTTCCGGCTTCCGTTTCTGTTTCTTTTCCGTGGCCCCAGTTCACGTGTTTCTCCTTCGGCCGGCGTTCACATCTCGACGAGCAGTTTTTATGGTTATTATGAAAAAGAAACTGGAAGATTTGGCTTTGCGCAGGGAGGCTGATGCTGTTGTCGGAGGCGGAAGACGTGGCCTGCTCCTTTGAGGAGGAGGATATGCAAAGCGTGGCCAATGGGTAATTTTAGTTAATTAAAGGTAATAAAAATTTGGGATTTTCCCTCCTTTTCAAGAACCCGGCGAGAGATGCTGAGGTGTCGAGGTGTTGAGGATGAGAGGACTGGCGACGAGGTTGCGAACTCTTTTTCCCTCGGACGGCGTAAAGTTTTTATGATCATATTTAACAGATTGCCTCACAAATGAGGCCGCAAAGTGAATTAGGTTATATGCATTGAAGTTTATTGCCTTCAAGCGATACCAGATGTTGGTTGTACGCAATATTGCCTATCAATGACGGTCAACGATGGCTGCGCGATTGCCTGCCATGTGGCCATTGGGGGTCCAATTTGGGGTTTAAGGGAGTTCTATTGATTTTTTCTTGAGTACATTTTTTTGGAAAACGGTGGGTAGTGTCATCGCTCGGTTTTGTGAATGATAAGCTTGCTTTTCGTCTCCGGATAATCTCTCGTTGCGCATGCACGGTACCTTTCAGGCACTTTTGGTGACGGTAAAATCTCATGGCTTATCCACACTCTACATTTCCAAGACACTCATGCAGTTTGCTACCACACATCCACTGGCCGCAATGCCTTGATATCAAATCTACTCCGTCGGTCCGATGCGCAGTCTTCTATTCACTGCTTTCTCCTTCAAACTGCTTTACTCTCTAAGAGCTCTGCCTGACGTATATTCATTTGCCATTTTTATGAAACGACGCCCACAGCATATGTGCACTTTTATGCAACTGCGAAGGTGACCACTAGAGAGTACCTAGTTCTGCTCAAAATATATCAGCCGGCTTATGAATCACCTGCACATTGCGTTCGACGACCTCCAAGTGATCGATCCACGGCACAAACAATTCCTGGTTTACCAATAAATAGCCTCCATCGGCAGCCCGATCAAAAAACAGAAGTCATTGTTGACAGGCTCATAAAGGCGGTTGTGTGTCATTCCTTATTGAACATAGTGCTCCTACAAAACATATTTGTAGCTCACTGTGTCCTTATTAAGGAAATGTGATCCAGTGGCTGCTTGGGTTTGCATAATAGTCACTAACTTTGATGATTTAAAGAATGGTTCATCCAAATCTTATATCGAGTCTTCGTAGTAAGAATAAAAGCAGAGCAGATGCTTCCGAGACTCACTCGACACTGTTTTCTGTTTCGGCGTCAGACAATTTAACACGTTTGTGTTCATAACACTGTCAACAAATGGAAACTAACATGCTTGTTTTCGGTTATGTGCATGGACATGATTTCTTGTATGTGACCATCTTTCAGCGATCATACCAAAACTCGAAGAAGACCTCAAGACATGACAATTTCACGTCGTCTTCGTACAATTGTCTTAACAAGTTGAAACGCTTCTTCTTCTTCGTCTCCTTTTGACACTACAGTGCGGGCTGAACCTGGGCCCTGGTCAACAATCCTCTCCAGCTGGCATGATCCTTAGCCAGCTGCCTCCAATTTCGCACTCCAAGTTGCTTGAGATCCTTCTCCACTTGAGTGCGCCATCGGGTTCGTGGTCGTCCTCTATTGCGTTGTCCCACTGGTTCGTAGTCGAAGACTCATCGGGCTGGAGCAGTGTCGTCCATGCGCTCAACATGGTTTAGCCATCTTATGCGTTGAATCCGTAGACGCCTGACTAGACTCATGTCGCTGTACAGCCCGCGTACAATTCGTGGTTGAATCTTCTTCTTCAGGAACCTTCAACGCAAACACGACCAAAGATTGAACGCAGAACTTTTCTCTCGAAGAGACCAAGTGCGTCTTGATCCGCTCTTGAAATAGTCCAAGCTTCCACGCCATACAGCAGGACAGGGGTGATCAAGGTCTTATATAACGTGAGCTTGGTCTTTCGAGAGAGGGCTCTACTACTAAATTGCCTCTTGAGCCCAAAGAAACAGCGGTTGGCAAGAGTTATTCTGCGTTTAATCGCGGTACTGATGTTCTTCGCACTATTTACTTGGGAGCCAAGGTAGACGAAGTCCCCTACTACCTCGAAGTTGTAGCTGCCTATGGTGACGTTCTGACCGAGTCGTCGATGTTGTGTGTCCTTTCTTGATGACAGCATATACTTTGTTTTGCCCTCATTCACCGCTAAACCCATTCTTGTCGCCTCCGTCTCAATACAAGCAAACGCTTCATTGGCGGCTTGCTGAGTTCGGCCAATCACGTCAATATCGTCGGCGTATGCTAGCAGTTGAACGGACTTCTGGAAGATCGTGCCTCTAGTGTTGGCGTGTGAGTTTCGCACGACTTTCTCAAGTACAATGTTGAAAAAATCACATGACAGCACGGCGACTGTCTTAAAACCCTTTTTGACATTGAAGCTATCTTTTAAAACGCTTAAGCGAGTTATTTTTGTGGAAGTACTTCACTAACCAAACGGAATACTCTCTCAACTATTGCCGAAGTCCCCGGCCACCAAAATATATGGTTTTTCGTAGATGATGGTATATAATGTTTTGTTGTTAAAGCAAAAAAGATTTCACCTATTGATGGTTAGCAGCAAATCTGTTTTGACCCATGATTGAATCTTTTCAATACCAACGTATCTTGCCAAAAAGGTAAATTGATTAAAGTGTTGAACATGACACAACGCGAAAGTTGCTTTCAGTGTTAAATTTCGTATTGGGCGGTTCATTTCTTTAAGGGTGGTCTCTTTACTCTTGCATTAATCATTGTTTGTACTTCATTTCTTATGTATTGTTATATAACATTGTGACCCCGCCATTGAAGTCCACAGAGCCATGTTGTTCACCACACGCGACCATTGTTCAAACAAATGCCACCTTGTGGTGACTAAAGAAGAAATTCCCAATTCTCTGATCTGTGAAGAAGAAATGAGAGAGCAATCGTTGAAGAGGCTGTTTCACAATACGCTGAAGAATTGCATTAAGGCCTGTCCTGTTATTTTGTGATGCGTGCGAAGCTCTTGATCGTTTTGAGAGAAAACTTCTGCGTGCGATCTTTGATCCTGTTTGCGTTGATGCCGTCTGGAGCAGAAGATTGAACCACTATCTGTACAGCGGCATGCACTTAGTTAAGCGTCTTCAAATCCAACGTTTAGGATAGCTAGGTCGTGTAGAGCGGATGGACGCCACAGCGGCCGGTCCGAAAAGTGTTCCATCCCTAGCCACTGGGACAACGCAACGGACTACGTCCTCTAACGAGATGGCGCACACAAGTGCAGAAGCACAGAAGGACGCAACTTGCGAAAGATCGTGACGGCTGGAGTTGTTTGTTGGTTGAGGCCCAGGTCCATCTCGCGAAAACTTTCGAGTACACTCCTTATGTTGAAGCTACACTTCGGTTTGAGAAAAATGCGGGAGATGTCTTTGTCATTGTTTAAGATGTATGGACACCACCTGACGAAACTGCACCTAACATCTAAAAATCTAAAAAATCTAAATGGTCGTATAAACGCAGATTCCATTTCGTGGTTAGTAGGCTTCAATTATTATATGTGATGGACTTCTTATGACTGCGGCTCTAATATCAAATGCAAAGCATATCACGACGTGCTCGAAATGAAATCCATCAATTTTGGGCTTCTTTACATCGTCAACTAGTTGTGAACTCAGGCCACTGTCTTATGTGGAGTTAGATGATGGGTAGGCCTTTTGATATTCGTGTGAGAACCAGTCTCTTGGAATATAGTTGTAGGTTGCGTTCAAGGACACGGTGGTGGCCTAACTCTGTTCTACATTAAGACATGCACTTCCTACAGAACAGACGCAGATTAGGTGTTTTAAAAGATCCAACTTGTTAAATGACAAAATTTTTATTGAGCGTATGGGGCCTCAATTCCATGGCTCCCACTCCCTGCCATAAATTGGTGCCGATGTCCTTCAATGGCTGTCGAATGGTAAGGACCGAGAGACGTCTTTCATTTTAGTATGATGGTTGGACCAAACATACATCGACGTGGGCCTCGTACGGGTGCAGAGACTTCGCATTTTATCATCTTCAACCGTGAGGTCTAAAACAGTCTTCAAAAACTGAAATGATTGACGCCGACTAGTAGCAGTTAACGAGAAGACAAGTGCGTGGGGGTACACCCTCAGATTATCACTTCTGCGACCTCAGTCCTCGTTGAACTAACCAATCATACAAGCAGGAGTCAAAGAGGACAACAGCACCCATCTTCCCACTCGCCCTCTGCACTCCTCCCAGCGTGCGCAAAATAATTCATGGAAACGTAAATACCCCCATTAAGTGCCCATCCTAAATTATGATTAAATAATGTTTATTGTAATTTTATTCCGACCTGGCAGTGGGCGCCCCCACTCAACCCCCAATCGCCTTCAGCGGCTCCCACGCCGCCAGCAGCCATCCGCTCTAATTTCAATAAACTTGAAGACCTCGCCATTATTACCTTTGCGAGTTTCTGTTTTTCCTCTGCTTGTTCCTGGCTAAACTCTTAGCCCGTCCGTCCTGTTCGCCCTCCCTCGCAACACATCATCGCGCCTGGAAACTCCACAGAGGATGGCTGCGAAGAGGACGAAGGTACGAGAAAAAATCTCCAAGAAGAGAAAATTAAGCATCCAACAAAAGCCAAAGGATTTCTTTTGAAGTTCGCCTTCGTTTCGATTTTTTTTTTTCTTCCCTTTGTTGGCCCCTTTTTCGCCTGGCGAGAGCGCAATCTTCAGAAGCATCAATGGAATTACCCTTGACTCCTAATTTACTTACGATGAAGAGCAGACCATCTCCCGGCGACCTTAGTTAGCCTGGCACGCGAAGAAGGAGACGAACACAAAGCAGCGCCCGGACTAAGTGGCAGAGAGGCGAATCTTTGGCAATCAATTTCTGAGGGCGGCATGCAGACGCGATTGTTGCCGTTCCCGTCGGGGTGTTGAGATGACACATGCCTTCAGCTGGCCGAGATTGAGTCGTCTAAGCAGCCGCATTCGGTCGGGATCGCAGCCTGAACCCCGGCACCGCATAAAATCGTCGTCTCTTCATTATGCAGAATAGCGAAACTCCCTTTCAATGCGCGCCACGATATTTAATGCAGCGCTGCTGTGGAGATTTCTTGCCGAGGCCTTTATCCCATTTTAAAGCACTCACATGAAGTGGCTGTAAAAACGGGGATAAAAGTAAGACATAAGGAAGAGGAACGGCGAACTACATCATACCTATGCAATGAAGGGGGGCGCGGAGGACGAGGGCGAATCTCCACTCCACTCCGGTTGAAACACATAAAAAGCAAAGTGAAGCCTCGGAGAGACGGCACAAATGTTCGCCGGATGCTGTGGGTACGAAAGCGGAAAAGCCCCCCAAAGCCGAGTGCTTGGTGATAATGATGGTGATAATCATAATAATAATAATAATATGCAGGACGGGAGCCAGCGAGGAGGACGAGCGAAAGGAGTGCCGCTCGATTTATAATTCTGTACACTCATGTTTATGCCCATACAGGCCACACGGGCACACAACACACACACACGAGCAGCTCGGCTCGTCCTTCCTCGGGCATGGCCGGGCCGGGGCTGCTCCGGCGGAATCTCATTACGATGCGAGAGTTTGTTGTGTGTAAGCTCCTGAGAAAAGGCAAACTTGTGTTTAAGGAAGAGCCGGGAAAAAAAGGGTTCCCAGCACACGTTCGATTTTTTCCTTTTTTTTTGCTGCGTCCTCAGCCACAGTCGCTGCGGATGATAGGTCATGTTTGGTGGGGTGAGGGAGAGGGCAGCGCTTCGAAGGGGACAACTGAAATGGGTTACAAATAACTTAAGATGTATTGGAGCAGGGGAATGTCGCTTTGACGGATTATAGAACTTTTAATGATCTCTTTGAGTGACTCTGGATTTCGGATTATGACGAGGAGGTTTTACGGGGACTCCTGATGGATGTGATGCTGCTTGGGGTCGTATGTCGATTTAAAGTGGGTAGATCTCTGGAGGATGTCACGGTCAGAAGGACTATGCTCCGGAAGCTTGTAGTTCGATTATTCCCTCAAAGGGGCAGTTCTTCGATAAAAATATCAGACACTCAGTTTTAAAGTTGCTTTACTAGAACTCAAAGTCACAGCTATTCGAGGTACTCATGAAAACCGACTTATCTGTGGATACCAGTCATTAAGGGGGTCCTAGAAGAGCAGCCTACGACGGGATAGTGATGTGCGATAATCGCTCGAGATCAGTTCCTTTCTACAAATAATGAGATAGTAGAGAAACGAAAAATCTGGTCAAATGCGTTTCAGAGGCGACATCTTTTGACATTAGAATCAGCCCGTGAGTGGAAGGCACCTTTAGTTTTAAGCTTACTCCGAACGTCGAATTTTTGAGAAACTTTTCGTAGGCAGGTTTTCTCTTTGGACTTAAGGGAGGTCCAATCGACACACTGACAGTTCCCTTTTGCGGGGTCATATGCAGGTGACAGGCGGACATTCACCAGGGATCAAAGACTTGTGAGGCCGCAACAAAGGCGGTACAGAGTTATACCTCCTCTTTAGACCCCCGACCTGTGGGAGCAAAGAGCTGCAAATAGCGCCATTTTGCATTGAACGAGTTTTTACCGAAAAGTTTGATAAGAACCTCTGCGGTGTGTCACAAGTCACAATTGCTCACAAGAGCAGGGTGACTAAAGATGAATATAAGGTTGCAGAGCCCGGCAATAGCTCCACTTTTGGGTCTAAACTCTCCTCTTGAGAACTCCCTTTGTCGGCCACTTTGCTGTACTTTACGCGCTTAATAGGGAATAGGTCAATGATCAAATAAGTACTAAAAGTAAGGACGACAACTAAACCGCCTTGTAATAATTTGCATATAATCATTTATTGTACCAATAGAAAAATGTGCGCAAATTCGCTAAGGGACCCAAGTGTGTTCTTTTTTCTTGAACTTCGCAAGATGTAATGCAATGTCTGTGATGTCCGTACATTGACCGGGCGGTGGCTTTTATACTCAATCTCCTGGTAGATAGTCCCTTAACATATCTGCTTTAAAATTAAAACACTACAGTGGCTATTCCTAAGCGTTTTCTTGTTAAGTGTGTGCCAGAAAGAAAACTCAAGGGAGTGACATTACAATTTTCGTGTCAGAGACATTTGTGTGTTGTGTCTACATCATAACCACAATGCGTTTTTTGTCATGCCAGATTCTTACATTGGCTGACGCAATGGACACCGCTCTATTCCTTCAAGATCTACGTCGCTCCTGGTCACGGAAAAAGACGCATCTCACACTACTAATGCAATCGCTGGTTTTTTGTTTAATTTTAGTGAGGAACAGTTTCATCATTTATTAAGCTGTTGTATTGCATACAAAAATAAAAATCATGTAGTATTCACAATTCACATTATAGGGTGCAATCTTAAGTCCATCTTCCGCAAAAGGAAGTGTACTTTGGTATAACTTGCTCTTAGAGCTAAGACGACCTAGCGCAACGCATTTCCGTTAACGATAGTCTCAGGGATACGGCATTTGGTGCACGGACACCAGTAATCCGTCTTCGACGTATGTAGAGTTGTTTTCTCTTGTACAACCAATGCCGTGAAAGCAACGACACCGCGACCAGGATGCATATAGTATCCTGGTCGCGGTGTCTGGTTGACGGTTGATTTGATTTTCTTACACTAACGACTGACTCTGATCAGAGTATGAGACAGAAAAGTACAGCGAGAAGGAACGTCAAGCTATACTCCAGGCCTTGCTCAGATTTGTAATCACTTCCACGGCAGTTCATTTATATACATACTCCATGAAAGTCTCAAATTATGTACATTCTTTCGTTTTCTTCTTTGTGTGACGCTACAGTCCGGGGTGGACCTGGGCCTCAACCAACATGCCTCGCCAACTAGCGCGATGTCTGGCTAGCTGTCTCCAGTTTCGCACACCAAGTTGGTTGAGGTCCTTCTCCACTTGGGAGCGCCACCTTAAACGCGGGCGTCCTCTGTTGCGTTGCCCGACAGGTTCGGATTCGAAGATTCTTCGGGCCGGAGCTGTGGTCTCCATCCGCTCTACATGACCTAGCTATCTTAAGCGTTGGATCCGTAGTCGCCTAACTAGGCTCATGTCGCTGTACAGTCCGTCCGCTCCAGCAGCTTTGTTAGACTTCAGTCTTGATATTGCTATCTTGACCTCGTCTAAGTCAGGGGGACGGAATTCTCGTCTGTCATCGTCCAGATTGAGTGGAACATTCTGCTAGACAGCGGTATTTTGGTAATCATCGCCGTTTAACAGTCTGCAGAAATGATCTTTCCAGATTCTCAGTATCGACTGCGACTCTACCATCAGTTGTCCATTTCCATCCCGACAGGCTTCTGTCCGAGTTTTATATCCATTGGATAATTGTTTTACCCTTTGATAAAACTTTCGGACGTCATTCCTGCCATAACACCTCTCCATCTCCTCGACTGCGCGCTTCTCATGCTCTTTCTTTTTTTTTCTGAGAAGCCGGTTCTCTTGCCTTCTCTTCTGTTCGTAGAGCTCACGAACAGCCCTCGTTGTTCGATGCAGCGTTGCCTTGTAGGCCTCCTGCTTGGCTGCATGTGCCTGCCTGCACTCGTCGTCAAACCCTGGGTTCCTTCTAGGTGGTGTCGTAAAGCCCAGCACATCAGTGGCAGCTTCTTTGATGGCTTCTTGACAACGACTCCATTCTTCTTCGATGGTTTGTGCAGGCGGCGTCGAACTTACAGAGAGTTTCTAGGAGACTCGGTCGGCAAAGATCCTAGCAGTCCGCTGCGATTGTAGCTTTGCGACGTCAAACCGTGGTGTTCTTTCTCGACTCCGTTGTTCTCTTGATATCCTCATCCAGCTTCGACACCAAGATCGTTCTAGGAGATTTCAACGCACAGCTGGGCAAGGAAAAATTGGCCACAACAAGGAAATTGTCCGAGTCAACATTGGCTCCTCGGAACGTTCGTACATCAAGAATACTGGAGGAGTGTCTGACGTCGATCGCAACGTGATCAATCTGGTTGACGGTTGATTGATCTGGGGACCGCCGTGTCTCTTTATGGATGTTGCGGTGTGGGAACCGCGTACTGGCAACAGAGAGGTTACGTCCCATTACAAAGTCCACCAGCCTTAGTCCGTTACTGGACGTGGTGTCGTGTAGGCTGTGTTTCCCTATGACTTTAGCAAAGATTTCTTCTTTACCCAGCTTAGCATTGAAATCTCCTAGAACGATCTTGGTGTCAAAGCTGGGGCATTGATCGTATGTTCTTTCTAGGAGATCATAGAAGTCATCTTTGCTACTATCATCTTTGTCCTCTGTCGGGGCGTGGGCGCATATCAGGCTGATGTTGCCGAATGTAGCCTTGATGCGGATTGTTATGAGGCGTTCGCTTTTACAGACAAAACTTAAGACTTTTTGCCTAAGTCTGCCTCGAACAACAAATCCACATCCAAGTAAGCGCCTCTCTTTGCTGCAATCACCGTAGTAGATGTCGCAGTTTTTCATCCTCTATTTGGCCGGCCCACTCCTGGATGGCAGTGATACCTGCTTTATAGCAGGTATCAGTGCGAGTTCTTCGGCTGCACGTGGCCTGTTAAGAGAACTCCATTCCATTTTTCCATTCCACGTGCAGAACCGAAAAGCATGGCCATTTATTCGTTCGCTGGGGACGTCAACAGCAGATCCGTCAGTATCCGAGGCATTTGGTTTATATACAGTTTTTATGTATATAAAAATATAAAATCAACCATACTTTTTTTTTTAATACATTGAAGGGTTGCTTCTATGAAGCGTATAGCGGTATCAGGGATTCTGCGAAAGACCTCCACACGATTCTGGCATGGGTCAACCTGATTACCTCCGGCTCCGATTTGCCTGCCTTTTCATCTCTAAGTTGGGAGTAGTCGACCGCTACTACGCGCTCCTTGTGGTGTTCAAGTGAGAGCCATCCTTGCAATATCCGTTTGCGGCTTAAGCAGGGTGTGGCCTCTTCACCTCGTTTTACGATGTTCTACTGTCGATCATAGCAGAGGAGTTTCTGTGAAGCTAATTGAAGCAACTCTTTGTTCGTCATCCAATTCAGCGAGAAGACCATGAGGAGTTCAGAAATTCAAGTATTCTCTGATTTTGATCGGCAGTCTTAATTCGTTAAGACTTGTCTGGGAAATGAGATAGCCCATGAATTTCCTATACAGCATCACATGAGATACTTCTAGGACCCCAGCCTTCGTTGGGACAACCAGTATCATTGGATAGTGCTTCCATCGATGGTTGAGTCTCTCTCGAGAAAACGACCAGAGCTGGCATTACTCTTCAGGATGCAGACAAACCCAAAGCATGCCCATCAACCTTTGTCAGAAATTCGCGTCATTCTTGTTATATCTTGACAGAAAATACTTCGGATGACTTGGCAGTGTACTAGCCATGACCGATGTCTGTGGAGTCATTGCAGAGCAATGATGTCCAGAAGACATCAAAAAACAAGTCCGACGTGCACCAAAAATACCAAAATCGACCGCATTTGGCGAAGAAACAACTGCTGTTCCAACAAAGCAATGCAATGATGCTCACGTGCGGCAAAAATCAATCAACCGCGCTACGAACTGCTAGCTCCTGCCGGCACATTCTCCAGAATTTGATTACAAAAAAAATATTTTATTCAAAAAGTCACTGTTTCATAATCCAGTCGTCCTCGTTGCATTAGCTGCTCCGTACGTTTTTTTTTTTCATAACACTCCCTAATTGATTGACTTTAATTACGCCTGGTTGGTATTTCATCGCGACTAAGAACATAAACCTCACATCACTCCCGAACTAAAATGTTGCAGTGTTGATTTCAAATTTGGGAACCGAGGTCAAGCCGAACGTCATTGTCAATCCATTTCATCAGCTAATGCCTTCCAAATGGCACCGAAACTAATTTCCTTTCATCGTCTGACCATGGTGGCTACAGTCACACGTCCCTCATTTCAAATGGACTTCACATTCAATAACTTTGACTGGCCCAAAATAGCCACATGGGGGGCGTCTTCCTAACAAATCACTCATGTGACTCCACAGAAGCGTGTATTTTTGGAGCTCAAAACCTTCACACGGGGCTCACCTTCAACATTCACTCACGTAATTACTTCCCCCCTCCACCAATCGCATTTTTATCGCCCAAGGCCGTGGGGCTCTGCGCGCAAGCACTTAATCCCGTCCGCACAAGGATCCATGACTCGGCAAACAACTGTCATAATTACACGCACAAATTCCACGGAGATTATTGAATCATCGCTGATTATTTGCTCCGGCAAAACAAGACGAACATTTCCCCGAGTGGGCATGTAAATACCACTCGTGCAGCTTGCGCGGCACGACGAAAGTTATCAAAACATCATTAAGCCCGGGGGTGATCAAATGAAATGTCATATTCACCTCGGCCGTCGGCGATTGTTTTCGATGATTTATTAAGGCTGCCAACGAATGAACTCGTTCTTGGCGCGAGGATAACATCAGACAATGCCCTGTGCGGCCAGTTGAATGAATTAAGATGACGCTATCTCGTCTTAAGTTAAGACCCCTTGAGTGGCCGCCCCGTAGGCGGCGGCTTTTGTTCGCTATCCAGTGCGGCCCTTAAGGACGGCAGAGGGATTGTGGATTAATCCCAAATTACCTTCGAATTTTGAAGATACGCTCGTGTGGCTTGTGTGCACTGGAGAGAGTGGATGCTGGGGGACCCCTAGTCGGAGTCATTAATTTTCTGGACTTACGAAACAAGGACTCTGGGCACGGGGCGTCTTAAGTAAGATCAAATTAGTGGGAGACGACATTAGGCTGTGATTAAATTCCGCAATTTAATGGGGGAAGCTGCGATTAAATTTTTGCAACAATTCCAATTTAATCTGAACACCTTTCCGCCGGAAACTGAGGCACTGCCGACTGCCGACTGCCGACTGCCGACTACACTCACCGCTCAGCCCTTTCGTCGGTCGTTTTGATTAATGAACCTCTTTCGCCGGGCCTGGCATGAAAATGCGAAAAATGTTTGATGGAAATTAATTGTATTCACTGCTTAAGGGGGGTGCATGGGGCGGATGCTGTGTCGGTTGGTTATGTGTGGCAGGAGACAACAACGGTCGCTTCTTCATTTTCGCGTTTCTTATTCTTTTTTTTGCCTCTCTCTCTTTCATTTATCAAAATAAAATTCAAATGAATTTGCAACACCTCAAGTGGGGGTGGGATGATGTGGAGAGGCCTCTGGGTTCGGTGGTCCAATTCTCGGGGGTAAATATTTGGCAGATGCTTGTTCGTTATACTTTTCCCTCTTTCCCCGACCCACCCACTAGTCTCGCGGCGAAACGAAATGAAAGTGTAACTGAGGAGTAGTCGGGTGGGTGGTGAGTGGGCTGTCAGTGAAAAAAATGAAATCCTCGTCTTTGGCGAGAATAAATGCGACAACATTTGAGTACATTCAACACCTTTCGGGGGATGTTAATATTTCATTCGTATCCGCACACCGCTGTACTGTCTGGCGTTGCCGCTGTTTTATAAATGAAGGTGTCACAAGGACGCAAACTAATGTCAGACAATCGTCACCGGACCCGGGCAGCAATCCGCTTAATCAATTACGCACAGACAACAACGGCGCTCCTCAAGAGTGCTTGCTGTTTGCCTGCCTGTCGGTGGTGAGTGGGTGGCGAGCACAAGGATAAATATTAAATTTAAAATCCATTTTGCTCCTTATGACAGGAATGTTAAATGAACTTGAAAAATGTGTGAACATACATAAATGAAGTCGGGGACTGACATGGAGTCAGTACGTGATGAATCAAAGGCCGCCGAGGACAGCGAGGAGAACCAGGGGACAAGTTTCAGTTTTTCTTGCGTTTTTTTTTTTTCGGGGCGGACAAGAAAGAGAATAAAAACCTTATCGGACTTGGTCCATTTAGGCACGTAGCCGGCGCGTCTGTAAATGTAAGTTGGTGAACATTCTATTAACTTAGTAAAGAAAAATGAAGCTCGGTACGCGTCCTTTGTGCTCCCTTAAGATTGCCGCTGAGGAACGTGAGCACAGTTGCGAAAGTAAAACTTGTGCGTGAACATGTTGGGTGGCTGGGATGGGGTCCCGTAATGGATGTAGCTTGCGATGGTATCTACATACAATCACAGATGTGGGCATTAAAGACGGAAATTGGTCGGCTTGTGATAAGAAATTTGTGCTTTAAGCAAACCCACACACAGCTTGGGCGATTGCAGAAGTTTCGCCCTGAAGGCGTGTTGGATTGGAGTTGAATCGGTCGAGTGAACTTTAAATTGCGTCTGGAAAATGTCACAGGATGCGCGGCGACAGACGAAGTCTTCCGTTTAAGTCACACTCGGTCGGTCATTGAATGTGATTTTTTGTTGGTAGTTTTTGACGTGTGGAGTCGGCGTCATTGTTATCCCTTCTAGGTTGGGAATAGATCGTGGCGCGTTGCTTTGTGCGGGGAACAAGTATGCTTTTAGTGGGCAGATATCTCACTTAGATCCCAGGGAACTCGTAGCGGTACCCCAGAGGGAACATCATCTCATTTCTTGAGATTTGTACAGCGACCTGAATGTTGTGTTGAGCATCTTGAAAATCGAAACATAACTGTGTTTCCGAAAGCAAGGCTCGTTGATAAATTTGTTCATGATTAACTATGTCAATATGGGCGAATACTGGCGGAAGTAATACAATTACCTGCCTCATTTGAGCATCGTTTGATCAGAAAGCGGAAGAACAGGGTCTTTGGTGTAGTTTGGTGCATTCTATTGATCCAAATCAATATTTGACCCAATATGTTTGTGGTCTCGTAGACCCCAGACCGTATACAAGCGGTATTGTATACTAACTAATGCCCTTGAACAGCTCGAAAGGCGTAAGGTCAAGTACACCTGCTCCACATTTCCTCTCTCTCTCTCTCTTGGCGAGGTAAGGAACTCGAGTCATTTATTTAGCTATTCTGCATAACTTGCTTATTTCTCTGCTTTTATACTTCGCAATGAATTCAACTCCGCGGCGAAATGCCAGAAGCTAGCCAGAAAGCCATTTATAACCAATCTCTTGATCAGATTTCTTGAAATGTAAATCGATGCTCGCCACCTATTCGCCGATATTAAGGTGCAGGATGACGATGGAGAATTCTCGCTGCTATGACTTTCGTACATCATTATGGAGAATATCCGCACGCCTACAACATCGGCACGCTATTTCAAACTCTGAACAACTGTTTTTATTGATTGATGTTTATTCCTGATTTAACGTCGTAGGGCATACTAGGTGTAAGTGTACCTGTATGAAATGAGTTTTTTTGAAAATAAAACACTAATTTTTAATGGGAAAGTAAAAATATTTAATTCAAAGTAGTGGCCATTGTTTTCTACACATTTTGACCACCTTTCTGGCAATTTGTGAACACCACGCCAATAAAATTGTTCGTCTTTTAAGGCAAACCAATCAGACACCCAATTTTCGACTTCTTCGTTGGAATCGAAGTGCTGCTCAGCCAATGCGTGTCCCATCGATGAAAACAAATGGTAGTCGGAAGGAGCCAAGTCTGGTAAATACGGCGGGTGGGGTAGCTGCTCCCAAGGCAAGTGTTTTGATTGTATCCTGAACCGGTTTTGCTTTGTGTTCAGGTGCATTGTCATGGAGCAAAAGTACCTTGCCGTGTCTTCTGGCCAATTCTGGTCGCTTCTCGATCAATGCATGGTTCAAATTGATCATTTGTTGTCGGTAGCGATCAGTATTAACGGTTTCACCAGGTTTTAGGAGCTCGTGCTACACCACACCGAATCCGAATCTGTTGGGCAACGCAACAGAGGACGCCCGCGTTTAAAGTGGCGCACCCAAGTGGAGAAGGACCTCAACCAACTTGGTGTGCGAAACTGGAGACAGCCAGCCAGAGATCGCGCTAGTTGGAGAGGCCTGTTGGTTGAACTGTAGCGCCACACAAAGAAGAAGAAGCTACACGACATCTTTCTGGTCCCACCAAACACACAGCATTGTCTTCTTGCCGAATCGATCTGATTTTGCAGTCGATGTTGATGGTTGTCCCGGATTAACCCATGATTTTTTCCGTTTAGGATTCTTAAAATAAATCCATTTTCATTTTCATCGCCAGTAACAATCCGATGAAGCAAAGTTTCACAAGTGTTTTTTCGGTTTTCCATCTGTTTTTCATTCAATTCATGTGGCACCCATTTTCCACACTTTTGAATCTTTCCCATAGCTTTTAAACGGTCAGAATTTGTTTGTTGTGCAACATTTAGCATTGCTGCCATTTGCTTTTGACTCAAAGTGTCATCTCCATCCAATATCGTTTGCAATTCGGCGTCTTCAAACTTTTTTGGTGGTCTTCCACGTTCTTCATTTCTCACATCAAAATCATTATTTCTGAACCGTTGAAACCATCTTTTGCATGTTGCTTCTGATGGAGCATGATCACCATATGCCTCGACAAGCATTCGATGCGACTCTGCAGCACTTTTCTTCAAATGAAAACAAAAAATTAATGCTCTCCGCAAATCATCACTTTCTGGTACAAAATTCGACATTTTTAACACGATGAAAAAATATGATTTTGTCTAATATGTTTGATGTCATAGCAAACAAACAAAAAAATAAGGGCTCGTTCACAACAAATGTTCCCTATCGAGACATCTGTATCTTGACGCTCACTTCATACCGGTATACCTGGTTGTACAGTCGAAACCCTTATGCCATCATCGTTCTTTCCGCTACATTTCTTGTCTTTTCCACTTTGTGATCGTTGGTGCTTTTAAGTCCGTATGGCTGTACTTTCCATCGTTATTACGTTTCTTGTCAAATAAGTTGTCGCATTTCCATTCTTGATGTAAAAACAGCTATTATAGTTCTTAGCTGCACTCTTTGTTCAACGTTCACCCATTTCAAGGCCTCCAACATGTATCCTATGGGAATCATCCTGTGACATTTTAATTTGTAGATTTTGTGAGTCTAATTGAATGCGTATTTAAGGCAGCTGGAGATGATCTGGTGCATGCACCGACTCATCTGCAAGATATGGTCTGGGGAAGGCATGCCCGACGAGTGGAATCTCAGTATCGTTTGCCCGATCCACAAGAAAGGAGACCCCTTCAACTGCGCCAACTATCGAGGGATCAGTCTTCTTAACATCGCGTATAAGATCTTCTCTGCCGTTTTGTGTACCCGCCTGAAGCCGTTCATTAATAATCTGATAGGTCCATATCAGTGTGGCTTCAGGCCTGGAAAGTCCACAACAGACCAAATCTTCACACTACCGCAGATCCTGGAAAAGACCCAAGAAATGCAAATCGACACTCACCATCTGTTCGTCGATTTCAAGGCCTCATATGACAGCGTGCATAGAGACGAGCTATACAGCGCCATGTCTAGTTTTGACATTCCTGCCAAACTTGTCAGGCTGTGCAGGATGACGATGGAGAACTGTCGCTGCTACATCAAGGTCGGTAACGAACTCACCGAGACCTTCAATGTCAAAAAAGGTTTTAGACAAGGCGACGCGCTGTCATGTGATTTCTTCAACATCGTCCTGGAGAAGATCGTGCGAAACTCACAAGCCAACACTAGAGGCACGATCTTCCAGAAGTCCGTGCAATTGTTAGCATACGCCGATGACATTGACGTGATTGGCAGAACTCAGCGAGCCGTCAGTGAGGCTTTTGCTAACATTGAGACGGAAGCGGCTAAAATGGGTCTGGCGGTGAATGAGGGCAAAACGAAGTATATGCTGTCCTCAAAAAGGACATACAACATCGACGTCTTGGACAGAGCGTCACAATGGGCAGCTATAACTTCGATGTAGTCAAGGACGTAACTTACCTCGGCTCCGGAGTTAATTGTACAAATAACATCAGTACCGAGATCAAGCGTAGGATAACTCTTGCCAACCGCTGTTTCTTCGGGCTCAAGAGGCAATTGAGTAATAGAGCCCTCTCTCGAAGAACCAAGTTGACTCTATATAAGACTCTGATCATCCCAGTCCTGCTATACGGCGCGGAGGCATGGACAATCTCGAAAGTGGATGAAGAAGTCCTTGGTCTCTTTGAGAGAAAAGTTCTACGCACGATCTTTGGTCCTGTTTGTGTTGACGGGTTCTGGAGGAGAAGATTCAATCACGAACTGTACGGGCTGTACAGCGACATGAGCCTAGTTAGGCGTCTACGGATCCAACGCCTACGGTGGCTAGGTCATGTAGAGCGTATGGACACCACAGCTCCGGCCCGAAGAATCTTCGAATCCGAACCTGTCGGGCAACGCAACAGAGGACGCCCGCGTTTAAGGTGGCGCACCCAAGTGGAGAAGGACCTCAACCAACTTGGTGTGCGAAACTGGAGACAGCTAGCCAGGGATCGCGCTAGTTGGAGAGGCATGTTGGTTGAGGCCCAGGTCCACCCCGGACTGTAGCGCCACACAAAGAAGAAGAAGAAGCCAGGGCCCAGATTCTCTAGCAACCACTCATGTTGTATGTGCTCTTGTTCTCTCACGAGTGGAAGAGACCTACAGTTTTACGCCGACTCCGGACTGCCAAGTTTGAGAAGCTTTTTCTAGTCAGAAATACTCTTTGAACATTGTCAGTAACTCGATGGCCGCGAAAATTATTTTTGTCGTACAGACCAGGGATCGAACTTAGACGTCGGGTTTCAAGTGCGTTGGGTCGACGCACATACCTAAAACACCACGGGCCATCATGATATGTTATATTCTCTCCTTAAAAAAGAACATACGTTTTTGAACACGACATCAGCACAAGCAGATATACTTTTAAGGCTTCCAAAAGTGCACACAACATCAGTACCGAGTTCAAACGCAGGAAACCTGTTGCCAGTCACTATTTCGAGACGAGGCAATTTAGTAGTAGAGCATTCTTTCGAAGGACTAAGGTGATTCTATACAAATCGCCGATCATCCCAGTCCGTAGTTTAAAAGCAAGTGAAGAACTCGTTGATCGTTTCGGTCCCTCGGTCCAGTCGTCTACGGATTCAAATTCCAAGAGTCCTGTAGAACCCATAACAACTGGAATTGGCTTGCCACATTAGAAGCTTTGTTGGTTGAATCATTACAGTCAGATAAAGGAGGAGATGAAGATATAAATGTCAACCTTACCCTTTAGTCGACATTGAAGCACCCTTACATGTCATCTTTCGGCCTCCTTTCCAAATAGGGAGTGGTTCCAAAACCCGCTTCTTATGGAAGACGACATTTTGTGGGGTTGGTTTGTCTTCTTCTGTGTCCTGTGTCAGTCCATCGTCTTTCTCATTGCTTGGGATGTCCTTGTGACCTGAAACCAGTGATGGGCAATTGCGAATAAAAACAATCGAATAATTCGATTGTTCTCTCAATCGCAATTATTCGAATTCAAACTGAGCGCAGTCGATTGTTGATTTTCGATTCTTGTAGAAACGATTCCAATCGTCATCGAATGTGTGTATTCGCCGATTTGTCAATTCTGAGCAAGATTGTTAGATTGTGTGTATTCGCCGATTCCTCAAGTCGGAGAGATGTTGTTGGATTATATCATGTGTGTATTTGGTCAGGTGGATTGCAGGAACAACTTTTTTATTCGCTAATAAATTAAAACTTTACTTTTATGAGAGTGAGAGTGCAATCCTCTCACTAATTGGGCGAGAACCCGGCAATCTCTTGATTGTAGTAGGTACTGAGAATAAAGTGTAGAATTCGATTCGATTCGGTTATTACTCGATTGTTTTCTAATGAGAACGAATAAATCGAGAATCGCATTCAATTTTTAACAATTGCCAATTTATTCCATTGTGAAATTCATTCGCAATCGCCCCTCGCTACCTGGAACATGGAAGTCAGAGAATTCCTGGCTATCTTTCCAACGATGATATCTAAGATTGTTTTCTGTAGTGGCTTGAAAAATAAAGTAAAAGAGGTAACGTTTATGATTGCGTGGCTATAAACGCATTTGTCAACTTTCCGTCTTAGCAAATTTTTAGGGTTTATTTTGACTTGACGGGGCGCTTGGCGGATTGCAAGAAGTTCCGCCTGGAACGAAGTGGAACAGCGTTCGCAATGACACGTGCGTAAATCCAATCTTTTGGGATTACGCTGTCAAAGCTGTGTGATAAGGCATGTCCTATGCATGAGATCAACGATGGCGCAACAACCATAGAGTTTTTGATGTTCAGCAGAAAGACCCTCTGAGTGCAGATACAAAAAAAAAAAAACGTTCATTCACTTGCCACTCAACGTCGAAGAGGACTTCAACATTCTCCACAAATTATTTTCAAGTGAACTTAAATCGCCATCTCCTCCAATATCCGCCCCTTTCCCAGCAAAACTCCGTCGCCCGTCCGAAATGCAAGCCACTCTGCTGCATAAATTCCTCATAATCATCCACCCAATCTGCTAGGTAGATGATGCCGGCGATGATTAAGACCCCCCGAGACCGACCCGAGACCACCCCCGCTGCACTGATGATGATCCTTGTCAGTACACGAGCATGTCTTATTCAAAACAAAAATCCTTACCGTTTCATTAAATTCCAAAATGAAGTGCGCCCCGTTTCCAGCCATCCCCCCATCGGAGTATTAGACGGATTAAAATGAATTCAAATTTCAAGAAAAGGAAATTAGATTGGCGTTAGGGGAAATCACTGCTATCCAAGCGACCATTCGCCGAGTTGATAAGACGAAGGTGAATGGGGTCGGTGAATGCAATCGAATTTAAATATAAAACAAATTATATAGCATGGCACAAATTATCCAGCTGAATCCGTGCCAAAAGAATTCTCCTCCTCCTCCCGCAACTCTGACGCTTCATGGATACCTCGGCATTTACAAGGGAATTCTCTATCTCTCTCGCTCTGTCTCCCGTCGTCGTTGTCGTCCTTTTGTCACGTTGGGTGTGTACGTGAATAAAAGCGGAACTACATAATCAGTCCAGAAAATGAATATTCCGCCGGCCACCCAGCCCGACGGACTCGTCGCTCCCAATTTAAGGACTTCCGGGGTGGCTTGTTTATAAATTGGAAATGTTTGCTGGCCACCCTCTCGTCTCTCTCGACTACCCCTGCGAGCATTGATTATTCGACAATATTGGACAGCTGAAATATTTGTTTGTACTCCTTTCAAACTTTCCCGGGACGTGGATACACGAAAGTTAGCTTCTGTGACTGACAACTAAAATATCAGCGTTTATCTTAATTCTTCATATTTTATACCAGTTCTTAAAAATTCTAAATTAAATAAAATAGAATTTATATAACAAATTTGTACATTTTTTTAAATTAAATAAAATAAAATAAATATTAAATTTTTTTTTTAAATTTCAGGTGAAGTCGAACGCCTCCTGAAGGAGTACAGACAAAATCAGGAACTGGTACGCCGTATCGGCGGCCATTACTATCAAATAATCTATCCAGTGCAGTTGCGTCATCACGAAAAGATGGGCATATCGACGAGAGAAGTTAGCCCACCAAAGGTACGAAACCTTATACGAAAACGTAATATTTATGCAAATTACACAACGGTATGTTCATCCACATCGTACACCCGAAATTCATTGTCACATGTATCATTGGTTGTTGTACATTTTGTTTTTCATTTTTTGTTGTACATGCAAATTGACAAGAGCATACAAGACAGTCATGTGAATCAGACATGTAAACGTTTCTAATTCGGTTTTAATTTTGACATTGACACCACTCATCGCTTCATCGTTTCACTGTGACAAGCAGCACTTCATTGTGTCATTTATCATCTGTGGGTGTGGGGGTGGAGGCGGTTTGGATCGCACGAATTACTTTGCATTCGCTTTCGAATTTTGAGAACTTATTCGGCGCGTTTTTGAGGTGGATCAACTGGGTTTGTTTTTGGCAAATGGCATGAATGATTAATGGATGTGTCCCCGGGGGCGTGTAAAATAGGCTCAGCTGTGGGCGCTCGCTGAACGGATGGACATTTATTGATAGCCAGAGCAAGTCGACCGGAGGCGATTAATTTTTGGCATAGTTGGGTACGAGAACTTGACTGCAGTTAAATGCCGAGGCAATCAAAGCACTCCACACCCACTGCATTCCTTGCAAACGCGCATACGGGGCATCCACTATTTGCACCTTGGACCATGGGAATGCTGCCCATATTCGGGGACTTGTGGTGCATGCTTGAGCTTAAGATGGAATTCGATGAAATGTTACAGTACATCAATTAAACTGACTAAGAGATGAATGCTATAGGCATCATCAATTAGGGACTAAGAATTCTTTTATTTTTACAATATTATGGCAAACACAAGACACCACTTTCTCTTTGTGTAAGCCTTCAGTATCGCTCTGCACAACAGTTGTTTTTTGAGCGACTTACATCTGAGGGAAGATTTTTGAATGCTGAACGGTTTGTATTGCTGTAGTGGGCACCCTCATAGCCTTATTGAATGGTTGAAAATGTCATATCTTCGGTGGGAATGTACGTAGCGCACAGCATTGCACTATAATGAGTCAAAGACGCTGTAGACGTTTCCAGGCTTAAAAACAACGCATCAGTGACGAACCAAGCATACAATCGAGTAAGATTCTCATTAATCAGAACAGCCAGCTAAGCAGACTTCCCTAGATAAAATTTGACTTCGTTAGCATAAAAATGTGCAGAGGTTGGAGGGATCATTGATAAACAAAGAGAATAGCACCGGCCCAAGAACTGACCCTTGTGGAACTCCCTGAATTATGATCTTGATAGATGAGAATTTTCTGCCAATAGTTGCCCCTAAAAATCTTCTACTGTTCAAGAAATAAGTACTGAATCAAAAACTCTATCAAAAGGCTGTGTTAACATTTCAGTGATCGAATTATGTGCACCAACATCTTAAGTTCGCTTTTTTCTTCACTCCTTTACCAAGCTCGGTTATTTCTTCTTCGACACAACGCATAAACTCTGAGTGTCAGCGTCTTATTCCTGGCTTTCATCATCGTCACCAAATTAAACTGGGAACTTATCAAACAAGGGCGTGTTAGAAAAGCCTCCACGGCCTTGTGGGCACTGGCTCTTCACATCAGTAGTCGAGCTTATATTGGGTCATATCTTTTGCACGTTCATTTAAGACCTTTCTTCTTCTTTGTGTGGCGATACAGTCCGGGGTGGACCTGGGCCTCAACCAACAAGCCTCTCCAACTATCGCGATCTCTGGCTAGCTGTCTCACACCAAGTTGGTTGTATTAGGGTGTTTTCATTTCAATCAATCACAATCCCTATTTTATTCATGCTTCTCTTGGTTTGCGTACTCAATAGCTCACAATGACACGCAATCCTGGACTTACTTTAGCAACCATTATTTATTGACTGTGAAAATGAAATCTTTTTGAGTGAAGTCGAGGTTTGATCCTACACTTATCTAAACCAGCAGATAAGGTTGTATGTGAACTCGGGCATAAAAGCTCATATGCAAAGAACAGTGCAAAAGAGTAGGTTATGGTTTTCTAACATCTGGTGGTTTGTCTTCCAACAGGAACTGGAGGACGGATAAGGAGTTCCCCTCTAAGAGGAGCTTTGGTAGAAGGAGATGTGATGTGGCAAATTTGCAGAGATTGCCGTGTAAGCGCTAAACTACTGGAAGCGTATTGAAAGTCATGTCGTTAGCCCCCCGGCAATTCACTTCCATCTTATGATCTTACGATGCACTCGGTAAAGAAGTGATACAGAGGATATACTTTTCGAGCACGTTCCCCCTCCAGAGAAGTATTAGGTCGAAAACTTAGTGCAGAGAGAGTGAGTCGGAGCAGAATTTCAAAAATTGGCTTGATTCATTCTTGTCTGCCAAGCCGGGGCAGGCCTTTTGGGATGGGATCCACAAATTGCCAGAAAGTTTGTAAACGTATGGATCCATCAATATCGATAGCGGATGAAGAAGTCTTTGGTCTCTTTGAGAGAAAAGTTCTACATGCGATCTTTGATCCTGTTTGTGTTGACGGGTTCTGGAGGAGAAGATTCAACCACGAATTGTACGGGCTGTACAGCGACATGAGCCTAGTTAGGGGTCTACGGATCCAACGCCTACGGTGGCTAGGTCATGTAGAGCGGATGGACACCACACCTCCGGCCCGAAGAATCTTCGAATCCGAACCTGTCGGGCAACGCAGCAGAGGACGCGAGCGTTTAAGGTGGCGCACCCACGTGGAGAAAGGCCTCAACCAGCTTGGTGTGCGTAACTGGAGACAGCTAGCCAGAGATCGAGCTGGCTGGAGACGCTTGTTGGTTGAAGCCCAGGTCTACGCCGGACTGTAGCGCCGCACAAAGAAGAAGAAGAGACGACAGAGCAAATGACATGAACCTGTCACATTCTGCCCAAAATCAAAAATGTTCACCAATACTCTCTTTTTCTGATCCGAGGTAGACCAGAGCCTCTCTTTAGCCATCACTAACCTTCAATCTCCAGCTGTCTGCAGTTTCGCACACTTTGCTAGCTGAAGTCATTATCGCCTTCGTTGCGCCAACTTGTGAGTGGACGTCCACACAGGCCAAAGTTGCAACAAAACTATCAAGAACGTATTGCAAATTCTAAATTTGCGTTAAAAATTAGGAAAAATTTGTATCATCGTGTTCGTCATGGGAAAGCGTTGTGGGTATATGCGTCAACCTTAACCTGGTTCGATGCCTGTTCTGTACGACAAAAATAACGTTCGCGCCTGCCCTTTAGAGTCACTGACTGTGCTCAAGAAGCTTCTCAAACTTGTCCGTTCGGAGTCGGTACAAAACTGTAGCCCTCTTCCACTCGTGAGAGAACAACAGAACGCACAATACGAGTGGTTGCTAAGAAGCTAGGCCCTCGCTCTCTACGGGCTGTAGCGCCACCCATTTTATTATTATTTGTATCATCTTACAGGTCGTTCCAATAGGTCTGATAATTCTTAGCATTTTATTTACTATGGTGCCTCCAAAAAATGTCTTTTTTGATTTGACCTACTCTCTCATTCATCATTCATCAAGCTGCTTGTAGTCATTCGCTAAGAGACAACCAATCTTCCGCTGCCCATAGCTCCTCCCATCCCAACCACAGTCCACATCATTTTGCAAGTGACCTCCAACCAGATGTCTCATCTTCACCCAAGACCCCTTAGCACTCCCCGTCCGCAGTGACAATCATTCATCATTACCCGATTCATCCGCTAAAGCCGAAATGCTAATGACTAACCGAAGAGGTAGGCCATATGACTCACAGTCAATTGGCAATACCGAAAAGTTAACCACACACTCTCGGGGGGTGGAAGGAAACCCCAAACCAAACAGCGCCTCGTTTATCTTCCAGGCTTTAAATTGGCCATAAGCCCAAACTTTGACTACGAAAGACATCGATCTTATCGGTCCTGTTCGCATGCCGATATATGCTCCGTCACCTAATCCCGCCGAAGGAATGCGCAGGCAAACTTTCAACAGGCCCAACGTGATTAGATTGATTAGTCCGTAATCAGTCATTAGGCTGCGACACGGGTTCGCACGGGGGCCCCCGCCTCGTTGTCCCCGAAAAATAACTAAACTTCGATTCTTAAATCCCGAAGCCAACCCCGCTGGCAGGTGACAGTCCCCACAAACCAAACCACACCATCAGCCACATCCATGTGACAGGAGGAGGAGGGGACGAAACTGCAAAACACGACTGAGACGAACACAAATCCACACGACGAACCATCAAATGGAAATGCTTCATTTGATAAATCAGGATTTAGCTTTCAGCAAGGGTTCACTGCGACCGAGCTGGTGTGGGACACCCCAGCGCCCTTCCGTGGACCGACGCCGAAAAAGTCGGTCGTTCACTGGATGGGAGACAAACTGATTAATCAAATCGTATTTGGCTGTAATCAATCTTTTTAATGCCACGATCTCTAGAATTTATAGAGATTTATTGACAAGAACACAAGAGCACCCGTCCAACAGTCCGTCCATTGTTGGCGAGCTGCTTTTGTTTTAGATTTTCGCCGGTTTTTCTTCTCGCGGTGGCCGCTGGGGGATGGCCTTTTTGTATTTACATCCAGATTATTGGCGTCCCGGACAGTTGGGTGAGCCCCAGTAGTCAATTGGTTTCCGTTGGCAAATTAACTTAATGATAAATTTTTAATTAAGCTCTAGGGGGTGGCTGCGTTTTTTTTTTGCGGTGATGTGTTTTTTTTTCTTCGTTATGTGGCATGCACACTTTCTTTTGTTCAGCATTCGGTCGCTCTGTGAGGATTTTGTTGCACTGCCTCAATGACTGTCAGCGTTACACAGCGAAGAGGTGGTCGCTTTTATTTCCACAGAGGTTTGGAAATAAAAGAAAATTCGTGTATTTCTCATTTTATTAGGAAGCTGAACCTTGACACGTTGTACTCTCCAAGCTCAAGCTCAGGAAGCATTTTCGTACATTTTTCGACTTTTAATCTCGGTAGGCAGTCCTTTTTCTTCTTACCTTAAAGGACCACAGCTTCACCACCATTACCGTGGGTATTGCAGCAAATTTGCGTGTGTCAACTAAGATTCCTTAGTTAGTTGTGTTCCGTGTGCATTTTCTATTGATGGACGAGATGTAGCAGCCGGTTAAGCGCGGATGGCTTCCCTGCTCACAAGGAGGATAGCGACAAGCTTGTGCCTCGGTCTAGCTTGTCCGACAGTGTGGTTCTTGCTCCCTTCACTTGTACGCCTCCATATTTTGCATGTAGCTAACTAAAAATAGAAAAGCAGAGGTAAGGGTAGAAGGTGATTATCCTAATAACAAACCGCCGACCAAGAACAACATGTTAGACAGTAGGGAAGAGAAGGCAGCAACAAAAGAAAAGGAAAATGTATTCTAAGCCGACCAATCTAAGCTAACAACGCGAAAGTAAGTATACCTCCGCGAACATACCTAACCTAAGGTGCAGACGCAATCTAATTGAAACTACGCACTTAGTCTCCCGCAACAGAGGTGAAGGTGCATTGTCGATGCAATTCGTTGTCGATACCACATATCGCCGCATACTCTCTTCACCATTTAAGCACATTTTGCCATGTCTTGTGTGGGATCTCGATATTTCTTATGCCCTAGCAGGTACTACAGTCCGGGGTGACTTGGGCCTCAGCCAACATTCCTCTCCATCTTGCCCGGTCTTATGCTTGTTGCTTCCTGCCACGCACGTTCAAATTATGCAGGTACCCTTCTAGCTTCGTGCCTCTTCCGGTGGGGGGCGTGGTCTTCCATTACCGCGTTGTCCCTCTGGGTTGAAGCCGAGGACTTTCCGGGCCGAAGCATAGTAGCATTGCTGAAGATAGCAACCAAAGACTGCTTCTACGAGCTCCCTGACAAAACTTACTGGCATTGTCCTAGCTTCGACGCCAAGATCGTCCTTAGTGACTTAAACGCAAAGATGGGCAATAGGAGCTTTGCCATCGAGCCACTGGGCCCAATCTCAATGTAACAAAGCCCACTGTTGCCACACCTTTATATCCACAAAGAAATGCTTCACAGACTAAGCTCGGGTTAGCTTGGAACACTATTAGAACATTACATTATACATTTACACAAAAAGTATACTCACTGTACCATACTATTACCACGCACTAAATTCAGTTGGTTTGAGATCAGTCACACCACAAATTCTCGAGCCCCCTAGTCAAGAAACGAGTCTCTTTTGACTATGAAGTGACACTCTTGCAACACTGTTTAAGATATCACAGAAAACAAAAAACAAACCTCAACCAAATCAGACGCAGATAGCAGGTAGACAACTTGCCATGTGGTCCTGCCCATACGCGTCTTACAAGAAACAGAACCCCCAGCTTCAATTAGGTATTGAATGTGAGGCAGTACAACTCGGTCCCTTCATCTAAAGTCTTAACCAACCAAAGCGTATTGTGTGCGTCCACACCACACCGAGTTGAAATATGATGATATGATACGATGTTCAATTTAAAGATGGCTAGCCCAAGTCGAAAAACCAAGTCAACCGTGTGTTCACACCTCGTCGAATGGTTCGTAGATTTGATGTCCATTAACTCGATTCCCTTTAGTTTTAGCACTTCGGTATGAGATAAACTTAACTCGGTTTGGACGTAGCTCGGGCTCACTCGGTTTTCAACTCGAGTTGACCCATCTCTAGACCATGGCCGTTGGCGTTGAATCCGTTGAATCCGTAGACGCCTGACCTTCAACGAAAGAACCTTCAACGCAAACAGGACCAAAGATTGAGCGCAGAACTATTCTCTGGAAGAGACCAAGTAGGTCTTCATCCACTCCTGAGATAGTCCAGGCTACCGCGCCATACAGCCGGACAAGGATGATCAAGGTCTTATATGATGTGAGTTTGATCCTTCGAGAGGGGGCTCTACTACTCAATTGCCCCTTAAGCCCACAGAAACAGCGGTTGCCAAGATTTATTCTGCGTTTAATCTCTGTACTGATGTTGTCGTACTATTAACCTGCAAGCCAAGGTAGATGATGTCCTTTACTACCTCAAAGTTGCAAAGAACCAAGAAGCATATCCAACTAGCGCGATCTGGTTGTGGCTGCTTCCAGTTTCGCACACCAAGTAGGTTGAGATCCTTCTCCACTTGGGTGTGCCCCTATAATCCGGCTCATAGGCTCGGATTCGAAGAATACAACTGCGTTAAAAAAATGACTGCTTTACAGAAAGAAAACTGGGAAGCTCCATTGTGTGCCCCGACTTTAAAAGCAGTATATTTTGCGATGCAGTATTTTGTAAATCACAAAAATGGGGTGTGACTTGAAAATTTGATTCACCTCCACTTCTTCAACTTCTTCCACCTATCTCGAAGGCTGACAGCATCAAGTCTTGCATTCAAAGGCTTCTGGCATCGTAGTCTACGCCATTTTTTCCGGGGAAAGTTCTATCGCAATGAGCTTTTCGACTAGGATCATTTTCGCTCCCATTATAAATATCTGCTTAAGAGTAGACGTCATACAAGACATGCTTGTATCGTCCCTGGAAGTGCCTTTCCTCACATATGGGCCCATCTACCCCCTGTAGGACTGTCCTCTCGAAGCGGCTAAGAGGTAAGAGTGCTCCTGGCTAAGCACCCAACTGTCGCATTCATATGTAAGAAGTGGCAAATCTAAGCTCACGTACAGAAGCAGTTTCCAATTCATGGTGAAGCTCTTGGATTTAAATTGCATAGCAAGACTACAGTAGATTCTGTTGGATTTAAGCAGCCGACCTCGCATGTTTTCTTTCATGGTATCAGTGGCTCCTCCTGTATTCACGCTCCTTTACTTTGTTTCTTGTTGCTTTTTTACAAACATTTCTGTCCTCCTGCTCTTCAGAAAATTCACTCAGTCCCTCTGACTGCGCGCCATTCTGCGCCCCATTCCTCCTAATCACTTGCCATTAATTGAAAACACATTAACACGATGGAGACCACCACCACCAGGAGTGATTGATGCCTTTCACCCTTCCGGACTGGTATCGGATCAACATCTTATCGACTCCCTTCGCTGATCTCACGCCCACTCCCCACCAGCAACGACAAGGATTTCTTGTTTATTTGCTTACTACACAGCTATTACAATTTTAACGACGAGTCATACACTCTGCGCCGTTGCTCATGTAAATTGCGACGAAAAAAAGGAATGAAAATTATTGGATTTTTCTCCCTCCCACAGCAGCCCATAACTTCATCCATCTTGCCGACGCTCTAACACCCAGCACATGTACCCGGCATTAGGAGGATTGAATTTCGCGAAAAGACACAGTATCTCTCGAATGTCTGCAATTGATATCAAAAGAACAAATCATCATGTCCGGAAGCACTATGAATACGAGTGCGTGTGTGTCACACACGAGGCGCAGCAGCACCTCATCGCCGCGGCAACAGCAGCCACCCTCCACGGGGATAATAAAATTCTGTTTTTGAGCATGTTTTCGACGAGAGCGTCGCCCAAAATTGTGCGCAACATTTGATTACGACCTGTCGCCACCCACCCGCCCGCTTCGACGATGACAAATTCAATATCCGTTTTATTTAAAAGTTGTTTTCCCTCTTGTGTCTCCGTCGCTCCGCAGTAGCGCAGAGTTGGCAGGGGGCTGTGTAAGCAAATCAACGTCGCTGGCTAAAGGGTTTCTCACGTCTTGACTTGTCCTAAGCCCTTCCGACGATGAGAGGTGTACCAAAGCGAGAGTCAAACAAACGCAATTGACTTTTATCTTAACGAACGATCGGAAGCGACAGACGTGCCCTCCCCCAGCAGATCACTGCGCGGATGCACATTAAAGCCAATAAATGGCTTTTGAAGACGCCACCACCGTCGCCCGAGGACACGAAACAAAAAACCGAAAAAAAGCGAAAAAACCCGAAGCACGAAATCCCATCTGCATACATTTGAAGATTTGTTGGCCAAACAAAGGCGACGGCGATGACGACGCACAGACACACGAAAGAACTAAAGCACTTTTCCCAATTTGCGGAAGGAAGCAAAACGAATTCAATTTTCTCCTTTTCCTCCTCCATTCGGTGCTGTTTCGGAGTGAAGTTCTTCTCCCAGTTTTTTTGGTATTTTCTATTTTCCTCGGTTGGTTTTATCTTCATTTCCATTATCCATTTTCCTGTTGACTTACTGCTTGACCCGAAACTTCAAAATAAGTGAAAGCAACATAAACAAAGGACCGAAAAACTGTGCTGGCAGTGTGCAAATAGTTTCTTGGCTTTAAAATCCGTCCTAGTCTCATTGTTGGCGAGGTGTGTGTGTGCCCGTGGGTGTGTGGACCATATTTTAAAAATGCTCAAAAAACTCGACACAATGCGATACCATCAACCGTATCCAGTGGTGTTCCTTGTTTCTTCCTTTTTTTGCTGGTTTGAATTTTTTAAGAACTTCCCCCTGACCTGGATAGATGCGCTCGGCGATTAGCGGCGAGAGCACAAAATGAATAATGAAGCATGGCATCGGCAGCGAAACACGAAAATCCGATTAATCAGGTACATCTCGTGTCGGGATGTTTACTTGAGGGCGCACTTGACGGTTGTCGATCTTTGAACTCGGCATCTTGGGTCTTGTCATCTGGTTGCGCGATTGTGGATGTGTCCCTGGGCATGTAAACGTGTGCATCTTAGATTGCCGTTGCCAGGCATTAGCAGGTTTTTTTTTCTGGAAGACAAGATTTCTGTTTTTTCCTCGGTTTTGTTGAATTGAATTATTTATTACTTGCGACGGGGGGTGCCATGGTCACGGTGGCAGGAGATTTATCTTCATTCTAAATTCGCTAAACTTCGGTTGAAGCTGAGCCCCTACCAACAAGGCTCTCCAGCTGACACCATCTGCAGCACTCTGCCTTCAATTATTCTTATCATGTTGGCTGATGTCCCTCTCCACTTGTGTGCGACATTACTGACTATCTCTGTTGATGTGTCCAGGTCAACAATGGTGTATGCTTTGCTAGCATATAAAGCTCATTGACGGCTCGAGTTATGTTCGACCAATCACCTCTATCTTTTGGCTGAAGAAGTCTAGTAGCCTTTAAACCCTAAAAACCCATGAAATGCACATCGACACTAAGGAGAACTAGGAACTACAGGCCTCTGCTGAGTGCTAGACCATAGGTTAGGTTAGGTAATAGTGGCTAAACTTAGGCCAGAGTAGGCCCGTTGAGATACCACGCGGTTTGACTTCCCCTAACACCGGAACCAGTTAATGCTTCTAGTGAATCGATTGAGCTGGCCTATGTTGACACTGTTTAGCTCATTGCGGCCGCTGAAGTAGTAGGGTCCAAGGTGTAGGAACCTGTGACTAGCCAGAGCACTACAGGAGCAGAATAGGAGTGTTTTCTTCCTCCTCTTCATCCATACAGCTTCTGCAGAAATCATTATATGGGGCACCCATCCAGCGAGCATGAGTGCTTGCACAGTGCCTCTCTATGACTCCAATGAGGTTCCTTAATGAGTGCTGGCTCAGTTTGAGTAGACTGAGTGACCGTAGTTTTGAGTCTCAAGGCTGTGCTGGTTGCTGTTTGTTTTCCGAATATTTCCAGTGGTGGAAGATGGAGGAGAATATTCAGTGCGTCTGACGGAGAACTTCTCTGTGCTCCACTAATGCACATTCAGGCCAGTCTTTCTACTCGGTGTGCCTTGCTTGTTTAGTGCTGTCGTGCCTTGCTTGCTTAGTGATCGTCTTGTTTAGTGCTGTCCACCAAACTGAGACTCCATACAGAAGTGTCGGTCTGACAATAGAGGTGAAAATCTAGTGAGCGATGCGTGCTTTTTGGCCCCATTTGCATCCAATGGCTTTTTTGCAGCTAACAAAGGCAGAAGAGGCTTTCTTGATCCTTTACTGGAGGTTGAGCTTCCAGTTCAGCTTGCTGTCGATCGTGAGACCGAGAAATTTCGCACAGGTAGCTGTAATACAATGCCACACAGCAGTGGGGGGTTAAACTGGGGGATCTTGTATCATCTGGTGAAGAATACGATATCTGTTTTTGTGTGTTAATGCAGAGTCCGCATGTTTGTTTCCACGCTTCCAGCTTGTCGAAGGCATTCTGCATTATGTCTCTTAGAGTAGAGACGAATTCGCCAGATGCCGCTATGGCAATATCATCCGCAAAGGCAATAATTTTGCATCCTTCCTCTTCCCGTATTGATATCAGTTCATTTACCGCTACGCCCCAAAGAAGAGGAGAGAGAACACCTCCCTGTGGGGTGCCCCTCTTAGCACCTCTATGGATCTTATGTGCTGGGCTAAACTTAGCCAAGAAATCAGAACTTCAAGAGCCGTGCTTAGAGACAGCGATCTCTTGCAAATCGCCACTCTTGGTGAAGCACTTCTCTACCAGAATTCCCTCCCAGATCCTTCTGAAGGAATCTTCACAGAGGGAGGTGTGGGTGTGGGCATCAACAAATTTTGATTGCCGTGCCACTGTGGCTTATTTCAGGAGGAAACTAGGGATGATGAACCGAGAGGCAGCTATCAGGTCTCTTAATGCGGTCACTTTTAAGTTGATTACTTCCCCGCACTGTGTCTCATCTCTTAGCGTAATGGACAAGTATTTTAGAACCGATTGACCATACAACGAATGGTACGACGATCCCAGTCTAAGATGGAGAAAATCAGACTGCTGGTCTTAGCAAGATCCGCCTTGAGAGCCAACCAGCTCTCATGGTTGTTATCAGGAGAAATAGGGGCACACCTTCAGTTTAAGCTCTGCAATGACTTCTTTACTTACTTACTTGCTTACTTACTTATCAGGCAGACGAACCATGAAGGGTCTGAGCTTGAGCAATTGCTGCCTTCGATCGGTGACGGTGCTGGGCACGCTGCTTCCAGTCATCAAGGCCAAGCTGTCCTACATCCGCGATGACTTCGTCTTTGTACCGGAGGTTCGGTCTTCATCTCCTTCTCGAACCAGGAGGCTCGGATTCGAAGACCCTCTTTGGTGGAGCGTTGTTGTCCATGCGCTCGATGTGGCCGAGCCAGTGTAGTCGGCATATTTTTGCCTTCCGGACTACATCCACATACTTGTACAGCTCGTGGAGTTCGCGGTTGTGTCTTCTCCTCCATTAGCTTTCCTCGCAGACGGGACCATATATCCGACGTAGAATTTTTCTTTCTTCGGCACCAAAAATCAGCTCTGCAGCCTTACTTAATGTCCAGCTTTCGGCTCCATAAAGTAGGACTGGCAGGATAAGGGTTTTGTAGAGCATGACATTGGTCCTTCGAGTCAGGACTTCTTTAAACCAAATTAATGTTATTTCTCAATAAAAAAAAGGTTTTTACGACATTGTTACTTGTCGTAGCTGAGTGTTACAAACCATAGGTGAACCATCAGATCTTTGTGATCACAACACTTTAGAACCCATGCACTCAATACTGTGTTCTTAGAAATCACAAAAACCCCCTTATCTACTCAATCAAGTATCCGGGTAAACATATGCCTCAGACATCACGCGTTTTATTTATTTAAGATATCAATGTTGTGATTAATTCGTGATAAATTCCGTCGAATCGTTTCGCTTAGTTAAATATTTTTCGTTTTTTTTTTTCTTATTTTTAGCCGGGTCAACGTCCAGGACGACCACACGACGATGGTGGGTTTAGCAGAGGAAGGACAAAGGTAAGTAGGCCGTGTGCTGCTAACGTTGTTTCACTTCAGAAAATACAAAGTTTTGCATTTCTAAAAATACCCAAACCTCTTTGAACGACTCTGATTGTAAGGTCTGTAGCATTTTAAGGTAAAAAGTTAAAAGCCCGCACCATGTATTCGGACATGGGAATGAGATTCTACAAGATTTGCTCATACTCTTTGGGATAGTTTTTTTTTTTTTTTGAAGACTGATCTCAGTAAGCTCACGTGGGCCTAGCCGAGGAACTTGATAAAAAGCGATTCTGATTTTGCTTCGTTACATCTTAAGCATGCGACCGATGGGCATGAATACTTGTGAGCAATGGTTGCCTTCCATTGGTGAAAGTTCTTAGCGGCCCACTTCCAGTCATTAAGACAAAGATGTCCTCCGCCCGCAATGACCACGGAATCGGTCTTCATCTGGAAGGTTCGGATTCGAATATCTCCTTAGCTGCAGCATTTGTGTCCTTGGACTCAATGTGGTCCTCATACTGCACTCGACGGACTACATATTATGGATATTTCGCTAAGTTCGCTCATATGTTTTATCCTCTATTCACCATTCTCGCAGGCGGGACGTAGCATTTTGTTTTCCTAAGGCACCAAGAGCGTTGCTGTTTTGCGTATCGTCGACGTTTGGAATGCAGATTCTTTAGCTTAGCAACTTAGAAACAAAAAAATCCGACTTTTCAACTCGGTTCTCTTTTAATACGTGCTTCCTTTCTCAAGTTGAATACTCTTTTTTCGGAGGAATATTATTTTTGTTGATTTCTTACAAAATTCAGATTTGAATTGAATTTAATGGCATTTGCTATCGCGACTAAAGCTAACCGCTGAATGCTCAGTGTCATAGGCTTGGGTTTAGCTCATTTGGGTAGGTTCCCTGACTCAAAAGCTGAGAGTTCTATGACTCTCCTTAATGTCGGCATGTTGCGTCGACCTCTTTAAACGACTCCTTAAAGGCATAACCAACCACACTTTCCCGGCACCCAGCATAAGCTGTATGCCTTTCATTAATCTTCTTCTGTTTCGGCGCGGGCTTCATTTACCGCGCCGTCCCTCGGGTTTAGAGTCGAACACTTTCCAGGCCACAGCACTGATGTCCATTAGCTCTACGTTACCTAGCCATCTCAGACGAGATATTCGAACTCGTTTGATCAGATCGCTTACAAACGCGCCACTGGCAGCCCGTTGTGTTGATGATGTCAATGTCATCAACAAATGCGAGCAGCTGCACAGATTTGTGGAGGATCGTGCTTTTGGTGTTCGAGAACGATGTTAAAGAAATCGCATAAAAGTGCGTAGCCTTGTCTAAATCCATTTCTGACTTCAGGGGTCTCGGCAAAATCTTAACCAACCATGACGGAGCAACGGGCGTTCTCCATTGTTGTCCTGCTCAGATGGATGCATTTTTAAGGGATAATTAAACTAGACAAGGCGCTGGATCTATACAGCATCTATAAATACTGTCATACGCGGCCTTAAAGGCGGTGAACGACTTGAAATTCAAAAATCGACTTGATTCACCTAATTCATCTGAAAAAATGTGCTTTATGGTTGATGTAGTTTCAAGCACAAGGCATCGCTTATTTGCTCGTTTTCTTTGAAATCATCGGTCCGATGCATCTAAGACGAATACATAGGCAAGTCCCTTGGTAGAAATGACAACTCCTTCTATTCGGTAACTATGTACAAGCAAACGCGTAAATAATGAAGCAGCACAGAAAATCTGCAGCCTCTTGTAACTTTGTCTGCTGGATTGTCTCCGCTAACGCCATGATTCCACGTAATTTCCGGAGCTTTCTCCTATTTCTAAGTTACTGTAGGCCTAACGAAAGTGATGAGCTTGGACGAATGCTTAGCTAACCAATAAACGACTGTCTTCGAGTCTGTTCACATGCAGACGTGCGAATATAAATTTCGAATATGACTTGTACTAGACTTGCCCATTAATGTGAACCACAAATCGTCAAGCGGCTAAGTAGCTTTCATCTGATTTGCAAAACTCTAGACATGGCATTTTCTAATTAAACAAATGATGTGCATGTCTCCGACTAGACACCAGCGAACAGAAACTGAGTCAATTACGTTGAGTGCTGAATATTTGTTCGGTACGTTAACAAATAGATTTTGCCGAATTGTACGAAAGGAAATGAGGATATGTTGCTGCTTAGTTTTGCACAGTCTCTTCCAACTACTCGACTGAGTCATATTTGAGGGTCTGATGGTGACGCACATTCCCTTTGTGTCTGGGGTTACTGATATTGCTTCTATAGACAAACGAGTTAGTTAAGTTGTATCCTTGACGGATTAGAGAATTTCCATCATTGCGACCTTCCTTTACTAAGACCAGCCATATTGATAGATGAGTACAGGGCGGCTTTCGAGCTACATCCTTTCTAAATATCACAGGCTCTTCCAAGAAGTGGTTGTTCCGAAACTGCTTTGCTCAATTAAATGGTGCGCCCGGGCTTGTAAAGCTGTCATAAAATCATGTGTGACGCTACATCCCATACAGAGCACAGGTCTAGTGCGTACATCAATCACTAGCGTCGCGCATTTTCTCTCATGAGTGCAAGTCACATTTAGTTTTGTGCCATCTCTAAACGGCGAAGTTTGAGGAGCTTCTTTATAGACACTTAGTTATTACTCTTTGATCATTATCAGTGACTAGTCATGTCGAACCAGAAATCGTAAAACCCACACTCTGGAGGGTGAAGGGCATAGGACTCGACGTACATTTCCACAAGGCCACTGCGGCTTAACGATGTTTCTAATAGATTCTATTTTTAGAGTCTGGTGCTTTTAAGAAATTCTCAAGAATTCAATGGCACAAGGTTCGGGAATAACTCGTTGCAGCACATCAGCGTGTTGATTGATTGGTGATACAGGTCTAGGCTTAGCGTCAACTTTTTGGTCGGTTTGGGTACATAGGACGGCTCTGTCTAATGTTTCGAAATATGGACTCGACTTGTGGACTATTAAGTGCATTACCTTAAAAGTATATTCAGCACAAGAACACTTGCAGGCGCCCTACACAAGGCCATCTTCTTTTCTTGAACGGAACTTCCATTAAGGTATTATTGGTCCCCTTCTTCTTCAACTTTCGCTTATGTTGTTCTCAAACTTTGTCAAGGTATTCTTAAGGAATTTGCTTGCAACATCCAAGGCAGTTGGTCTCAGCGATTTTATACGAGAACATGGACAAGTACTTTGACAGAAAAATTTGCCAAACCTGCCCAAAAACTGTGTAACTAGTGTCCTTGATCCCATTTTCTATCGCGACAGCGATTTAACCAAAGTCGAACTTGCGATGATGTTTTGTAGGATCTTAGGACTCCGAATTTGATCACGAAACTAGCAGTCGACTGTCCATGACATGTACTGAAGCCAGTACTAGTTGTCAGCGCTCTAGGAGCTACCTGGTTGACACTAAAATCACATATTGTTGTGAACGAACACTTAACAGGCCTCACAGTAAACAGAGCGTCTCATCAAGAGCGATAGCTGTCGCCTTGACAACATTGCCACAAACAAACGTCAATCCCTCCACTCCATCGCCCATCCCAAGGGGAATACATTCTAATAAGTACCCACCTGGATATCTGCAACATTACATTCAGTTCAGTGGCCACTTATCAATGCCATCGCATTCCTTTCAGTCATTGCGCATAAATGACTTCAAAACTAATCCCCAGCCTTCGGGGAAAGACCACCATCGCTACCTCCACCGCGCCACTACCTGTCCGGTCAGGCAAACAAGCAAACAATGGTTAAATACAGAAAAGCACGATAAACGGATATTAACCCGAGGATATGCAAAACCGCCGCTGCAGTCGCCAGTTATGACGCTACACATTCACCACGACACCGTCCTAATTACAAAGGACACAAATTAGATGCATTTGCATTTGAAAATTACTCGGAATTAGTCGCGCTAATCAATACCTATGACAACACAAAGCAGCACACCAAAGTGCATTTGAATGACTACTCCGGGAGGAGGAGGCTACTTGCTTCGAAGGAGACGCATGATAATTAGTGTGCACAACTCGGACGTGCGTTTGTTGAACCCACACGAGCAAGCTCTGCAACCCTTCCATCTTCGGCACACCCGGTCTTCGGAAGCTAATCAAAAGGTATTTGAGCCGAAGAAGCAGAAGAAGATTAATTTCTGACACAAAACACATGTAAGCCGACCAAATCAATCAAGGCGAACGCAAACACTTCTTGGATGGAAATTCGACTAGACGAGTGAGCAGTCCCACCCCGGGAAAGGATTTATTTGGAAATCGTACACATCATCATCACGTGTAGGGAACTGTGCATCCCCCCCAATTTATGCTGAACACACACGACTTCAAGTCTCTCCTTTCCAGATTTATGCTAAGCTTTTTTCGGACGCCTGGCATGTTCGACTCATCAATTCAACGGCACCCTCCCATTTCCTCTATTCACTCTCGCCCGAATTGCTCCATTGTGCCCCGTGTGCTTATTATTAGCCATCATCACCGAAAACCCTTCATGTCCATTTCCATACACAAATATCCGTTTATTAAGCAGACGTCCATAATCAAATCAAAGAGGAAGTTGAAAATTTTGATTTATTTTCGAAAATCATCCCCCTTCCTGTTGTTCGGCCCGTCAAATGGATTTGGGATGCGCCTTATTGGGCTGGGGACGACCCTTTTTTGTGCTCCCCCATGTGTTCCGTGTTCGCCCGTTCGCCTGTTCGGTGTGCTTCCGCTCCCTTTCTTTGTTTAGTCCGATGTGCTGGTCCGGGCTTGTAAAGCTGTCACTTCAACTTGCCACCGAGAGGCGTCAGCCAGTCAGACGAACAGCATCATCTTGGTTAATGTGCTTACGCAACAAAGTCTATCAGTGGGTGGTTTCTCTCGCTTTCCACCATTTTCTACGTCGTTCTCGTCTCAATTAGAATCAACGAACAAGCGTTCCGATTCACATGGATGAAGGCTGCTGGTAGAGACTTTCTCACGAGTGTGTGCTTGCGGCCCTCAGGACGGCTTGCATATTATTCAACCCAAATGAATATTCAAATCCTGGCATGTTACCACAGCGAGTCGGGTATTTTACAGTCGAACAGGGTTTCAGTTTGAAACTCCCCCTTCGGCCGCTGCTTACGTTGTGGTTGCAAATATTTCAAAACGGATAAAAATACAAAACACACACGCAGTGCGGCCAGACTGAAGGCGGGGCACAGGGCACGTCAGCGCGGCGATAGTTTTCGATCGAAACCGAGGCGCGCTGAGGTGCCCTAGTCCCGCCCTAGTCAACGCACGACGATGAGATGCTGGTGATGACTTTAAAATCACAAATTTAATTAGTCCATGGGGGTGGTGGTGAGAAGGTGGGAGTTGCAGGAGCCAGAGAGCACCTCCTGTGCGAGTTTGGCATCTCGACTGTTCGGGTAACTTGGACCCGAAATTTCGCTGCGGCGTAATTTATTAAAATATGATTGAATACGAAATGAAATTCTACACAACAATCTGTTTATGTTTTCGCAACGATGAAGTTCTCACAGAAGATGCGATGTGTGCGGATGGGGATGGAGGTTATGTGAGTGTATGTTTTTTTTAGGGTTGACTGTGTGTTGGTTTACGACCCAATTCAAAAGAGGTCGTCTCGCAGGGTTGGGGGAATAAATTCCCAAGAGTGCACATGTGCGGGCGGAATTAATGTAATCAGTCACGGTTCCAGTTGGTTCAACTGATTCTCGGTTGGAGAGAGGGAGTGCATGGAATTTGCGAGCCCAGCCGGGGAGTATGAAAAACCTGACGAAACGAGGTAAAAATAGTTTTAATTATTTATTTCAGTTTAAATGGAAAGTTAATGTGTGACATTTTCACGATGACAGACTGCGAGTGCAGTCAAGGGAGAGGGATGGCTTGGAAATGTCAACGCTGTCAGTTGGGATTGAAAGGGTTATTCTGTGGATACTTTCATTTGGGAGATAATGCGAGTGGATCGAAGTCCCTTCTTTAACCTCGAGTGGATCGAGGTTGTGTCGCAGCAACGACTGATCCGTTTATCCATCATGTTGCTACATTTGGAAGGTGTACTGTGGGTCACCACAGGGAGGAGTCCTCTGACCACAGCTATCTATTCTCAAGATGATGCATGTCTGGCATGGTCTTCCTTGAGTAGAAGTGTTGGTTCATACGGAAACTTATTAGCCCTTCGTGTCGTTTGATTGCTACCGCTGTGATCATTTAATTGCGATATCCCAAAAACCAACCGAGACATTAGTTCTTGTAGAAATCTCATAAAGTGAGTTGAAGAAGGGACTACCAAGCCCTCGCTTTCGGGATTTAAACAAGGTGACGCTTAAGAAAATGTGGTAAGGTATCGCTCTCATCAGTTGTTGCAGCTGCTACAGTCTGAGTTATGTAAGACACCTAGTTTTTCGGGACAAGTTCCTATCGGGAAGTGTCCCATACAGACCGCCAGCAATCTGTCATGGCGGCTTCGCTGTAGAAGATCGTTTGGTTTGGACAGTTTATTTTCAGGCCAAATTTGTCCCTTGTTTCCTGTCTGGTCCATCTGTGGTCAGCAATTTTAAGGAAGTGCTTAGAGATACTTGCCCGGCTTTTAGAGGTACAAATACTTCCTGTGCAGGCGAACTTTGAAGGGAGGAACCTTCACCTCGTTTTTAGTTTCTCAACCTTCCCGTTTCTTGGGATTTCACTTCACTTGTCCAGATGAGAGACATACTGATCCGGCCTTGTAATGTTGCTACCTCGGACCGTCATTCGTCTTCGTGTTGTATAGGACGCAATAACTTTGATGACAGCTAGGCTATCAATATAGCCACCTTTTGTCTTGGCAGATTCTTCTTTCTTCTTTGCGTGCCTTTACATTCCGGTGTGGACCTGGGCCTCACACACCATTGCTCTCCAACTAGCGCGATCTTGGGCTAGACGTCCCCAGCTACGTACACCCAGCTGATTAAGATCCCTTTCCAGCTGGTTACGACATCTGAGGCGAGGCCTTCCTCCACCGCGCTGTTTCTCAGCGTTTTTTTTTTTTTAAATAAAGGTATCCCTCCAGCTGATTACGCCATCTGAGCCGAGGTCTTCCCCTACCGTGTGGTCCCTCAGCGTTTGCCTAGAAGACTTTCCGAGCCAGAGCATTAGTGTCCATTCTGTCTACATGACCTAATCATCTGAGTCGAGACAATCGAATTCGTATGACTATGCCAATGTGGTTGTACAGCTCGTAGAGTTCCGCGTTCAGTCTTCTCCTCCAAACTCCTTCTTTACAAATGTGTCCAAATATGATCGAAGGATCCCAAGCATCTCTTCGCGTTCATTTGCCCTTGTCCATGCCTCGGTGCCATAAGGCAGGACTTGAACTATCAAGGTCTAATATAGAGATAGCTTAATTTTCGGAGAGAGGGCTTAATGTTTTAAATTGCCGCCTAAGTCTATAGACACAGCGATTGGCCAGGGTTATCCTTCGCATTAAATCCGCCCTGATGCCCTTTCCAGAGCCTACTGCAGAGCCAGATAGGCAAAGTCTTTCACTACTTCTATGTTAACAATGACTACAGTGACGTTTTGTCCAAAATATCGGTGTTGATGGACTCTTTTTGTAAACGGCATGTACTTTGTCTACCCTTCGTTCAAGCAAGACGTAACTTTACAGCTTCCCTCTCGATGGTCGCAAATGCCGCAAATCTATCACAGAGAGCCCGTTGAGTTCTTCCGATAATGCCAATGTCGGCATATGGGAGCTGTTGCACAGACTTGTACAACATAGTGCCTCCGTGGTGCTAACGTTTTAGTTACGCTCGATCTTCTGGAGAATTATGTTGAAAAGGTCGCATGGCGGTAAGCCTTTTTTGACATCAAAAATTTCGAGAAGATCATTACCGACAGTGGCGGTGCAACGGGGGTCCTGCATCGTTATCCTGCACAGACGTACATATGAGTTTTGCTGGGATGCCAAAACTAGACCTGTAGAGCTCGTCTCTGTATGTACTGTCATACGCTGCCATAAAGGCGATGAAACTTCTGTGTCTTTTCCAAGAGCTTGCCGCGAATGTGAATATCTGGTCAAAAGTCGATTTCTCTGGCCCGAACCCGCACTGATTGTGACAAATCAGGCGTGTGGTTCCAGGCGCTTAAATAGGACGGCATTCAAGAAACTCTGTAATTGACTCAGTTTAGACGGTCTCCACTTGTACCTCGACGTCTAGGTTCGAAACCTGGTTTATATCAGTTTAAATCCTTGAACACCTAGCCGCCCTACCACTCAACTCTTTCGGAGATTAGGGTTACAAGGCCGTTTGATAATTTAAGTATAGCGACCGTATAGCAAGTGGAGTGTAGTACGAGGTCCCCAGACGTCTAAGATGTTGATGTGACCGCAGCGTTTCAATATCCAGAACTTGGCGTCCCTGAGCGTGCACCGTGTGCTGAAGTTTTCTAATTGTGTAAGTCGAAGGGTAGAAGATGTAGTATTAAGGTTAGGGCGTTTGCTGGTATCGACCACGGTGCCCCTGTGGTGCCAATCCATGCTGTTCCTTGTACCGTGTTGAATTTTGTTATATTGTACGTTTTTCCAAGAGCAGGCTACCATACTGGTAATCCTTATTTTAGAATCAGCCGAACTACAGCTATGTATAGATTTAGGGTCAACTTGGGTTGGAAGCCCCACCTTTTGCCGACGCTTCTGAAGGTACTGCAGGCGCAGTTGGCTATGCAAGCACTAGTGCAGCTAAGTTCGTGCTAAGTTCCCAGCTAAGCTCCCAGCTTAGGTTCCCACTTTGGGATCTTAAGTTACGCCTAGGGACTTGGCGCCGGTAGCTTGAGCGGTTGCTTGTTCAAACGGAGAAGAGGAAAGTTTGAGATGTTGATTATTTTCGTAAAATTTATCAGTTCCGCATTGATTGATGCCCAAAATGTCAATGTGCCAACCACCCCACTCGCATAGAAGCTGTCCAACGCGGGTTACCACATGTTGCCTGGTTTTCTGTGAGGCCGTGTCCAGTGGTTAAGTCTCACAATTGTGCTCTCCGCATCATCCACTTAACTTAAAAGACGATAAGCTCGTACCAAGCAGTCCTTTCCCACTAGCTCATGACACCTCACCGTTCTCTCCGGCTTGTGCATGTTGGGCACACTAAATTCGACGATATTCCATTTCTCTTCCGTTGGGAGCCGACTTGGTGCATCGATCTAGTCCGCATTCTTTCCTGGCTGATGTGCCGCCTCATAGTCGAACTCTTGGAGCCTAAGTCAACGACGGCGCACTAGAGGAATTAAATTGGCCTTCGTGCTGGTTGCTAGTTCTAGTTCGTGACGAATTTTTAAACGTCTTCCCAAGAGATGCACGGCCGTTGTATATGACCAAGACT
>OU744320.1:16617499-16754958 GCA_916610145.1 Eristalis arbustorum | reverse complement strand
AAAATTCGATCTTAATTTCGAACACTATTCAGAGTTGTAGCTCCTCCTGCTACACAAAACCCACCTCCATAAACACACATTGAATGTACGGAAAACGTACATGAGTGGCAATAGGGAAATTCCATAGCCTAATGGCGACAGAGTGTTAAGGAAAGTATGCTGGTAGGTATGTATAGCGCCACGGCGGCCTTAGCAACTGAGCTTGGTTATGGATCTTGTGTGAGAGTGATCAAAGTTGTTATCCTGAATCCTGGTGACTTTAAAATGCAGTAAAGATCATGTAGCAAAGTTGAAGTTGAAGTTAATAAATCACAGCACAGAGTATGCGACGCTTTTCTTGGATAGTATAATTCTGATTACGTCTACACAGTTTTCTTAAGATGTAACAATATTTTGCTTCTAAAAAAATAGCAAATAAGCCAAAATATGAAACAAAATTGTCGTTGGCACCCGGTGCTGAACCGCGGTCAGAATACATTCATGTTGAAGTAAAGGGTGGCCAGCAAGCTGTCAAAATATTAAATAAGGTTGCTCATTTTATTACACTGCTTAAAATTATTGAAAAATTTCGAAGTTCTGGTTCACTTGTAAGTACACAACGCGGATTTCGTCATGAGGGCGGACGGGATCATTTCTTAGGCCAAGAATGGTGAAAACAATTTGACTCATCGTGGGCAACTTTTAGCTTGTGTATACTATCTAGGACATTGGACCACCAACAAGAAAACGATTGATACGAAATGAAGGCGCCGTAGGCGATACTGACAAGGAAGATCCAAAAACATAAATTCGGTAACGATCAGCTGAATTGAGCATTGCCTGAGAGTTAACATGGCTTAATTTTCGCTTGGTTATTGTCCCAGATTCGTATAAGACGACGAAAGATGACCACAGACAATGTCTTAAGGAAGCAGGGAATGTTGGCCAGATATTAGTAAGCAGAACAATTTGGGGTACAGAGCGATGTTAATCGACTTTCTGTGGCCACACCTGGACAGCCTCCATATATCTAAGCCATGATTTAAAATGAGCCATGCCACACAAGGTTCTATGGAACCAGTTCTAGGTAGTTGTTACCGGGGCAAAAATAATACCAAACATATTGTATCATATTGACAAATTGATGTGCTTATCCAAACCTAATGGAATGTGCGAACATTCGAAATTGTGTCAGTTTTAGTTTGAATAAAAGTCATGCTCTGGAACTTCTCTCTACGGACAGCCCTCTATTACTCCTCCTTAGGTCTGAAGATGTAGCTTTTTTCTTATTCAACCTTTTATAACGAACCCTCTTTACACCCAACGAGCACATGCATTTCAGCACTTATTGAACAAATATTAGGTTTGTTTTACATAGTACCCCTCATAGCGGACACACGACACAAAAACGAACATGTGAGAGACTTTTTTCGCTTTTTATTAGTCCAACAGCCGTTATATAAATACTAAAGAACAAAACAACCATTACCCATACCAGGACGCATTTCGTTTGTTATTTCACGCAACATCCATTCACAAGCAATGCTTAAGCTGTTAGGACCGCAAATGTAGTGATCAGTGGAAATATAGTCTATTCTTTCTCATCATTGAGTCAGTATAGCCAGTTGTCACACAGTGTACATCGTTCCTCTGTGGTTGAGTTTGTGCGTTGCAACATCGCGAAGCTACTTCTTTCAATTAGGTACCTGCGTTCAGACGTGGATTGCTTTTCGTGTAAAGAAAATATGGGCTCATACCTAATGACTAAATCTGCTTTTTTTGGCTCTCGTACATGTGTGCCTAGAACAGGTTTCTAGCGCATTGGACATGATAGAGTAATGCGGAAGAGCAGACACCATCATCCAATCCATCCTCGGCTTTCAACCATACCGTGTGAATGTTTTCGAAGTCGTCAAACGATAACTGTCTTCGCAGGAATGACTGATGTCGATCTTTTTTGAATCTTAGGGCCAATTAATCCTACATGTTGTTGAGCAAGACCCTACTTGAAGAACTTACGTGTGTCGACCTCCTTTTTATAAATGTTTGTGCTGTTGCAGGAAGTCCTTTGGATGCTCATCTCCTCTGTAATCCACAAAATTTCAAGAAAGACAATGTAAGTCAGAGCTGGACTACGTTGTCAAAGAAATAAAATAGTCCGTCGATAAAAATCCAATCTCATCTCATCCTTGTCTAACTGATGGCACAGTTGGTTGAGTGCCTGTCCTTGGTTACAGAGGTTATATTCACATATGTCTGTGATTCGTAAATGGTGATGTATCTCTTATGAGGTTTCTTGTGAGTAATAAATTGTTTGGAATTCTGACAAAAAGCTCACAAGAATAGTTACCTTGGTGTGGTGAATTCTTGTTTTTGTCCTTCTCGCGTTCAAAAGAGCGTAAAGAACACACTGAAAGGACAATGTGAAGAGAGAGAGTTCCTCACAAATTCTCAAACTCTCAAAATTATCATTCATTTTCAGGAAATGTGTTAATTTTTCTTTATGATGTGCTGCGACGTTCATCGCAGTTCTAACATTTGCTGTGATGCTTACAAATTGTGAGGTTTAACTTAGAATACGAATACCTCACAGCTTTGTACTCACCTTGCTCTTGTGAGGCAGTTGTGACCTGAGACGCATGACAGAGGTTTTTTTTTAAATCTGTGCCAGTCACCATTTGCCGTTGGCATCAAATTCAAAGCACTGTGTATCACAATGAACCAACCAGCATCCAGCTAATTCGCCGCCAGTCCAATAACCGAACCTTACTGAGTTCCAGAAGACTTTCGACGAAGTAAACTATCACATCTTGTGCAACTGTGTTGGTCATAGAGCGATCACGTTGCTAAGCAGCTTACTTTCCGATAAGTCACATTAATTCTTAATGAATGTTGTTCATTCTTGGAATAAGGTGTTCCACAGGGCTCATTACTAGGGCCGAATCTCTTTCGGATGTTTATTTATGACATCTAGCTGGAGACGTCAAGTTCGTAGTACTTCAAGTCGATATGCCTGTATACAACATGGCATGGCGAGATTGATACTCACGCCTCTAGAATTGACTTCGCTTACAATGACTTCTGCAAAAGCTGCAGAGACGAGGGTGAGGAAGAAACCATTGTTCACTTGTTATGCACCTGTAGTACTGTAGTGGATCCGGTGGATACTGACATCTGGAAACCTATTACTTCAATAACCTGGCCGAACTGAATACTGGAAAAGACGGTGATCTTCTTCGATTTATCAAAAGCTCTCGGCACAGAACCACGTCGTGCACAATGGGCCTACGATGGCCTAAGTGTGGCTGCTGTCGTCTCGCTCTGTAGACTGCCACTACAACCCAATCTGCCTGTTTGTCCACAAGACCAGTACAGTCTGTGATGTCGCAGGGGCTCAACCACTCTACTCGTCAGAAACCCCACAAGAAATACGTCGCAATTTTGCATTTCCGACACATTCCAGTTGTCAGCACAAGAATCACACTCAAAATACATTTCGCATTGATTTCGTGGGAAGATTTTTGTTTCAATGATGCGGTCATCCTTCCCTCTTCTTCTCTTTCTTATCCCCAATCAGTTTCGTTACAATTGTCCATCATCTCATATCGCTCATTCAACCAAGAGCCCTCAAATTGTAAAACCATGCTGTGCGCATTTCCCACAGTCCCCACCCCCCACTTACTGTATCCAAAACCAAAGGTCAGACCGGACCATTACTTCTGCCTCAGAAGTCATGTTCTGCAGATGACATTCATTGTTACTTAGCCCCAAGAAGTGAGCCGACTTCAAACTTCTCCCAAGTCTTTGAAGTTTCTGAGACAAACATTTCACATTAACTTCTGCACAAGCATCATCTTAGTTCATAAGTACCTTAAAAATTAATAAAAGAAAAAATGAAGAAGAGAATACCCAACGAACGAGCGGCACACCCACTCAACAATAATAGCATAAGCCTCTCATGTCTAATGAAGCATGCATGCTCAATTATGAACCGAAAATATCCCCAATTCGCACATAAACCCACACAGGTGGTGGTCTGCTCCGGGTCGCCGGTAAATTCGTTTACCCTCATCGTCCTTTTCAAATATTTTCTCTCCGTTGTTCGCATTGTATGCGAGTCTCCCCCCCTTTTCTTTTAAATTAATAATAAATGACGAGGAAAAGAGTCCCACGATCAAACTCAAAAGAGAAGAATCGATGGCACTGTCTCTCGGCCATCAGCCATCAGCCGTCGGCCATTCGATGGACCGACCGACCACTTTGGCGATATGAGGAAATATTGCTGTGATCAAAAAGCACTTTCTAAAACACCCCTGGGCATTAATGTTGTCCATTAAGCGGATGAAAGAATGAAGATACCAAACGAGGGGCGATGCTGTGTGGGGTGCACACTGCGCCATCCGTCGCACATGGACGTGAACATTGGGTTATTTCGGATGAACTACTGGCAACCGGAAGTGGAAGGAGAAGATGAATCAAGGGCGTCTTGAAAGGAGCACATGTACCTCACGGTGGACCTATGACAGATATCGTCCGTGTGTCGGTGCAACCGTGCTTACGTGCACCTCACACGAGTCCGCGTCTGATGAAACTACTTTAAATTTCAGGAGGGTTCCCAAACGGAAAATTGGACGGGCGCAAGGGGCCAGGCAGAGTAGCACAGGGAGCCGGCGAATTATTAGACGTGAAGTAAAATATACATAATATTTCCGGGTATTTAATTTTGCTTCATGAATAATTTGCTGCTTAATGAGAAGCTGCAAAAGAGTTCACCTACCCTCGTAAAATGAGAAGAGCGGAAAGGAGAGGGACAAGAACAAAAAAGCACCTTCATTTGTGGCTGGGGTGCGTTTTTCTTCGCGTTCGCTTAGAATGTTGCCACGGCTGGGAGTGGAAAATTCAAGACCTTAACGAATTGAATTGACACCTGCAAAATGTACACACACACGCACACACCGAGACCGGTGGGAGGGGGCATGACACGAGACACAGAGCGTCGCTATTTTCGCTAACGAGATTTTCTTTTAAGTCGGTTAATTTTTTCTTCATTTGTCCTTTTTTTCCTCCCGCCACGGTTGAGGAGCCTTCCTGAGAGGTTTGAATGGTTTTTTTTTTCACCTTCTTTTCACGTCTCTTTTACTTTGCATTTCTTTCGTTTGCATTTTTATGCGAACTGTGCCATGAAAGTGGGCGAGGAGGAGGGAATAAATTTTGCCCTGCCAGTAACCGCCCAGCATATTTTCACGTCGGATCCCCGTTTCATTTCTTGTGCTTCGCTTTTTTTGAGATATCTGGAAATTTATTCGTTGAAAAAATACAGGAGCAGAATTATAAGTTAATAATTGGAAAATGAAAGGAACAAAATTAAGCTCAGCGTGTGAGCTTATTAGACCTCAAGGGAGAGTCCTCCTCGGGCGAGGAGTGTGTGTGCATGTTTTTAATGAGGAATTTGAGCGGTGAGCGGTGGAGGGCGTTATTAAAGGCATTTCGGGACGAAATCAAGTTGCTTTGGTGATCGGATGCACTGAGGACTTGTGGTTACTAATTTGGCTGTGGATTGGATTCGTTGGGAGGCCAAGACAAAACTGTGGTCTTCTTCTTCTTTGATTGGCGCTACAGTCCGGTGTGGACCTGGGCCTCAACCAACATGCCTCTCCAGCCAGCACGATCTTTCGCCAGCTGCCTACAGTTGTGGAGGCAAAACTGTGGTCACTATTGCGGAAAAACTAAGCAAGCTTCTGAGAAGCTCTTCCCAATAATCCAATGATCATGCTGTTGCGACAGTTCTTAGCACGCGGCGCTCGGTTGCACTTTGCTTGTAACCGGCAAGGAAGCAGCAGATGAACTTACCAGGAAAGGGTCTGAAAGCGGTCCACCTACGAGACCACTCGTGTGCTGTGGTCCAAGGACAATAGTACAAAGACCGACAAGCTTCTAGAATCTGACCGACACACTTCTCCTCAGGATATTAGTCGGAGCCATCGGGGGTACTAGTGGTGGCCCGTGGCGTTGTGGGTATGTGCGTCGACCCCAACCTCGACGTCGTAGGTTCGATTCCAGCTCTGTGCGACGAAAACAATTTTCACGACCCCAACTCTTTCGAGTCACTGACAATGCTCAAAGAGTATTTTCTGTCTAGAGAAAGCTTCTCAAACAGCTTCTCTCGTGAGAGAACAATAGAACGCACAACACTAGTGGTTGCTGAGAAGCTAGGTCCTGGCCCCCTACGGGCTGTAGCGCCACCCATATTATTATTATATTATTATTATTATATCGGAGGTACTATGAAAATAATATGGGACTTACCCATGACTAGTGTGTACATACATCAACAGGGGCTGTGGCGACGAATGAGAAAGAGTGAACACTGCTCAACGTCTTTGTCACTGTGACGGCCTCTGCCAACAAGGGTTGAAGGTACACTGGAAGAGGACCTCTTCCTAGACTAATGTTTGCAGGTTTATTAAGACGGTTTAACAGAACTTAAAGCGTCGTAACAGATATGAGAATTGTGGTCCAAGAAACCATTCTTCATTTGAGTGTCACGATGGGTCTACGACGACCTGGATGTGAAGGGCTTTTTAAGGGATCCCTAAACTCAAAGATGTAAAAGACCTCGTCTGCGAGGTGAAGTTAAGCATTTATAATAAATTTAGTTTCTAACTAACAAAAATATAGAGTTGAACATTCGTACAAAAATTGCAATAAAATTAAGTATTTGTTGACTGCCTTGGATTTGTAAGCATGGGCGCCAGCTCCTTTCCTGCTGAACCTCGGCTCACAGACGTCTATGTCTGAATGCCAGATCACGCCCAACCTCCTTCGAGTTACTGACAATGAGTATTCTTGTCCAAAAGATGCTCAACAAAGTTGGTCGCTCGGCGTCGGCATACAACTGTAGGGCCCTTCCACTCGAGACAACAGGACGCACAACAAGAGTGGTTGCTGAGCGACCAATCCCTGGCCGTCTAGGAGGCACGGCGCCATCCACATTTTTATTATTTTTTCTTAAATATGAGCTTGACCTTGTTGTTAATGCTGGAGTTCATTAATTGCAGATATTCTCTTCAAGTACAGACCAGTGGAAGAACCCCATAGAGGACGACCACGGCGGCACACACAGGTGGAGAAGGGCCTCAACCAACCTGGCGAGCGAAATAGGAGGCAGCCGGCTAAGGATCGTGCCAGCTGTAGGCTGAGGCCTATGTTCATCCCCAACTGTACTACCATTAGAAGAAGATGAAAAATCAACTGAATAAAATAATTATAAAGTGGTTACCCGTGGCGTTGTGGGTATGTGCGTCGATCCCAACCCCGACGTCGTAGGTTCAATCCCTGGTCTGAGCAAAAAAAGGAATACTTTTCACGGCCTTTCGAGTCACTGACAATACTCAAAGAATACTTCTGTCTAGAAAAAGCTTCACAAACGTGGCCGATCGGTTTTGGCATAAAACTGTAGCTCCCTTCCACTCGTGAAAGAATAAAAGGACGCACAACACGAGAGTTTGCTGAGAAGGTGGGCCCTGGCAATCTACGGGCTGTAGCGCCACTCATATTATATTATTATGAAATAATTATAGGCTTGAAAATAAAATAGTAAATTAAATTTAATGAAACACAACTTCATGGATTATCCTAATTCTCGTGGACATACAATAAGAAAACTGTTGCTTAGAAATTACCCCGTGTCACTTGTCAAATATTGATGCTATGCTCGGCTAATTCGTTTCAGAATCCAAACGCTTTGCCAGCTTTATATTACGGTAAAGCGTAGGAATTCTAAATCAAATCAAACGAGATCCGGTAAAAGTCGTGTGATGCATTTGATAAATTCCTCATTTATTATTTTAACGAGCAAGCCTCTACAACTAGGGCGATCTCTGCTTCCAGTTTATTACGTCAATTTGGTTGAGTTCTTCGCTGGCTTTGTCTGTCCCAATGGAGGCGAAGACTCTTCAGAACGGAGCTGAGTTATCCATGCCCTCAACATGAGTAGACAGACAAACTAGACGCTGTACAGCCTAGGCAGTTCGTTGTTGCATATTCTCGTCAGCCGCCAATGCTGAGAGCATCAAAGAGCCGAAGCAGAATTTTTCGATCGAAGAGACCAATAACTAGTCCTGGTATACATTTTCCAACAATGGCGTCATCTTTTCCGTTGTTCCACAGATTCAGAGTGGAACACTTTTCATGCTAAGTGATCCATGCAGTCGACATGACCCATCCAGATCACAACTTCACTCCATAGACATCTGGAGGCTGTACTGAGTGTACGTCCTAGTCAGTTTTTTGTTGAATATAGTCCTCCAGATGCCGTCAGCCCTCATAGCACCAAAGATCTCACGCAGAATTTTCTATCGAAGGGACCCGTAATGGTTCTCGTTGTCCATGGGATCTTTATAACCTAAACAGCTTGACGTTGCAAGTCTACACAACTGGTTAGGTACCCTGCCCGTATAGGTCATAGCTGAATCTTCTTCTCCAGATGCCATCAACGGATCAAATAGTGAACCAACAATTTTTCTCTTTCCTTTTATTCTGGTCTTGAGGTTGTCCATGCCTCTACATGTATGACTTATGAAATAATAGCCTCTTATCGGCAAAGAGCAACATCCTCCTTTAAATAATTTGACCTTAGTGGCCACAAGCTGTATGATGTCTTGACTGCTTGACAGATGGAATCGAAGTGTAATTCGTTGTCAGGTGTGTCGTTTTGTTGTATGGTAGACCGGTGTCCCAGTGGTGGCCCGTGGTATGTTCGTCGACTCCAATGCACTCGAACCTCGACGTCGTAGAATCGATTCCTGGTCCGAGTGTCACTGACAGAAAAAGCCTCGCAAGCCTGGCCATTCGGAGTCAGCATAAAAGTGTTGGTCGAGAGAACAAAAGCACGCACAACACCAGTGGTTGCTGAGAAGGTTGCTACCCACTGTGCCACCCATAGTATATTATATTATTATAATAGTAAGGCGTCCTTTCCTTTGTGTCAGTGGCGTACGTGATTTATGACTTGTATGTTGTCGATGAATATGTTTATAAAAGGCACGCATAGGGTGTCGATAGACCCTTTGGCTCCAATCCCACATATAAATCCAGCTTGATTTGTCGGAAATCGGGAGTCGGTAGGCCGCGCTTTTATTCAATTGCCTATAGAAGCAGCGACTGACAATAATTACTCCGCGTTGGGTCTGGCTTACTCTGTATCACAAGTAGACTAAGTAGTTAATTTTACAGTGCCTATTTTGTTCCTCTTAAAGTTTGACTTCCGGTTGAATTTTTAGTTCTAAGTATTTAAGTTAGGCTAGGTTATTGGGCTGCCAGCGAAAATGCATGCGCACTTAGGCCCTTGTCGGTCTATTGTGATACTCAGCGCCATTATATTGATCCCAACGGCAAGTGGTGACTGGAACTGATTTGAAAACCAGATGGGGCATATTAACTTTTGCTTTCACTGGAATTCGAACCCGGAACCTGCGCCCTCTAGCTGTTTTAGTTTTTAAATTACTAATTGGCTATCAGATCGGCATTTCTGTCTCTGTTGTGAGATGGATATCGCATGGTTTTGGAGACTATGGTATGAAGCGGGATGTAGCGTCCATCGAAGGTGAGTTCTGAAAGCTGACTATGTCACGCATTGCCTTGCATGTAGCTCTGCTTTATTGCCAACATCGTCATTCCTCATTAAGACTGAAAGAAATTGGCAGCGAGTAACCAGAATAAAGTAGACTGACTCAAAGTCTGATCAAGTCATGGGAATTCAAAGAAAGCGACGACTTACCATGAGAAGCGAAAGACGAGTGCCACGAAAAAAAAGCTTACAAACCTTTTAACTATAAGATACCTAGGCAGCCGACGATTCTCCTTTGCTGGCACTCTTTAGACCAACAAGTGATCTTCAATTTATTTTCACCTTCTGGGCTGCATCCTTCATTTTTCCCACTCACAGCCGAAGAGCCATTCATTTCAACGCACTCCTTCCGAAATTTTCGAATCAAAAATCAAATTATCCAAAAACGAGGGCAAACGCAATTTGCCCAACGCATCCCGCACCCAATGCATGGAAATTGCCATGAAAAACCGCAAATTCTCGTTTTCTCTCCTCGCAATCATTACACCTCCGTCCGCCGGCAGGGAGTCGCAGTCTGCAGTCAATGGCTACACTCACACGAGCACATCCGCTATCGACTGAATGTCACGGCATTTTGTCAGAGCATTAAAGCCCTGGACTTAGCGTTGTCACTCGCTGTCAGGTATTGCTTAGAATTTTGCATTTAGAATCCATTCAGCAGGGCTCGGGTTGTCTGCGGACTGCACCGTAGGTGATTGTTGTTCCAATGCATACATTATGGAGATTGAATGCCCTCCGGTCGGTGCGGTGCGGCGCCACCGTCGTCGCTTATCGTGAGGTGCGAAATTGCCCCTAAATGGGTTTATATTGTCTAGTTAGCATGTGGCTGACGAGCTGCGTAAATATTACGTGGACGACGACCCAATCAGAGGCAAAGGCAGAGTTTCGATTCGAATGCTTCGATTGTCTTTGACAACGACGCCGGCTGACTGGGCATTGAATCTAAATGGAAATGCAGACAACAAAGTGAAAGCAAACGAACCTCAGTTCGTTCTTGATGCAGCACAATTGCCAATTCTTCAGATGCACCGCCTCGTCCATTTTCCAATTAAATTGCAAAATTAAACTTAGAGCCGGATGTCATGCCATCCGCAGTAATCCTCACGTATGACGTAAAAGTTGCGGATTACACTTTTGCCGCCCCCATCTCGTCCTTATCATTAGAGCAGCCCGGGAGAGGCGTTTATCTGGGGGCCGTGGTCTGCGATGTGTGGCAACTCCACCCGCTCGGCTTTATTTATGTACATCGACGGAAAAAATGGGTTTTTTTTGCTTCGAACTTCATTCTGCAGCTCCTGTCCAGCCCCTCCCGGTGCCGGCCCATGTATGGATGCTTCTGCCACATCCGGGCGGGTATTCGATGTGAACTGCGCATTCAGTGGTTGTACTAGATACTTCATATTTTGTTATCTTTTAGTTTCTATTGTGCTTCTATCATTTTCTCTCTTCTCACACAAATAAATACACGTACACCCGACGTCCTCATGCACCCGCAACTCCGTAACCCATGTGCAGTATTTCAACTTTATTCACGTCACGATTCACCTGTACGGTCGGGAAAATATTGCAAAATAGACAACAAAAATGCACAATAAAGGAAAGAAGGACTAAGCGTCGGGCGTGGAGCGTGTTTAGGATCATATCGCTACACATCCATACCTAGGAGCACTCACATTCATCCTGTTGTTCCTTCTATTATCGGCCGGCGTTGTCGTCGTAGATTGTACACATTTTATTTTTTTTCAAAATTATTTTTTTAAAGTTCAAGACAGAGGGACAGTGCCTGCATTCAGTGAGTATCCCATCGTCGTTCCATTGTGTGTGCAATTTTTACACACACACCCAGCCGGCATCACAATGGGAGGAGGAATACGAAACAGACGATGAAGATAAATTATCCTGAGTATGCACCCTTGAAACAAAAGCATTGTTTCTGCAATTTTTCTCCCTTCTCAGGATTAATGCTCATAGTTACATGCATGTGTTTGTATCCGTATCTAGTTCGTTTTGTATTTTTTTCCCCATTTTTTTGCATTTTTTTTTATAATCCAGCAGACAATATTTATGTTTTAGATGCGTTGCCCTTCGCAATAACAAATAAAATGAAGCTGGCAAAAGACAGCGTGGAGAGGGCACACAATTCAATATATCTATTCCAGTAATGTGCTCATCTGTTACGTTGGACAGGGTTATTGAAGTACGTTCGGCTGCAAGTTTCAAGCTTCAAGTCCCGAAGTCGACGAGGTACCATTTGGAGAGTGAACTCACTTTCATTACTTATAAATGCCGCTGCCATTAGGAGGGGTTCATTTATATTTATGTCCCGATGGCTGTGCGGAAGGACGAACGGACGCGACGGGATCGGCAATGAAATTTGATGTCGTAACCGATTGAGAAACGCTGATAATGGCTATAATGATGGCACAGAAATGGCATCCATTCTGGGTTGCCCTCGGTGGGCAGAGGTTCTCGAAATAGTGCGGAATTAGATATCCTCGGCTTATCGGGGCAAGGTCAGCGGTTATGTCGCCGGACTGACTGATTTGACTGTGAGCTGTTTATCAAATTTATTGCTTTTTGAAGAGCTTTAAAGTGTGGGAGATGTAGCGAGCCGATGTAGAGAGGTTTTTTAAGCGATTACAGTGGCTTTGGATTGCATGAATTAGTATTTCATTTTATTTGTTAAATTTATTTAAATTTTACTTAAAATTATGATTAATTTAACAACACGACGACTCAGTTTTTTTGACTGCTCAGTACTCAGCTCAGTAATGATTTTCAATAAAACCCTCTTTTACTGAGTTAACTTTACGTGTGCTTACGTTCATTGCATTGGATGTCAAAATGCTCTAATGTGAAAAATAAGTGAAAGTTAATTCCCAAAATCAAAGCAAATACTCAAATAATGGATAACCAAACAAGTGATATGCAAGATTTGGTATTTTATAAATTTGCACGGTAACTTCAACAAGTAAAGACATTCAAGTGTCAAGTAATAGAGTGATGCCAACCTTTAATGAACAAATAGTTTCCTCTGGCGCCATCTATGAGTAAGATTACAGCGCGTCCTAGTCAGTGATGACAGTGACATTTTACTAAGTAGTTTTTACTCAGTAAGGTAACGAACCCAGACCTTTAATGTCAAAAATGTTGTTAGACAAGGCGACGCACTGTCATGTGATTTCTTCAACATCGTTCTGGAGAAGATCGTGCGAAACTCACACGCCAACACTAGAGGCACGATCTTCCAGAAGTCCGTGCAATTGTTAGCATACGTCGATGACATTGACGTGATTGGCAGAACTCAGCGACACATTGAGACGGGAGCGGCTAAAATGGGTTCGGCGGAGATTGAGGGCAAAACGAAGTATATGCTGTCCTCAAAAAAGGACGTAAAACATCGACGTCTTGGACAGAGCGTCAGAATGGGCAGCTATAACTTCGAGGTTGTCAATGACTACACTTACCTCGGCTCAGGAGTAAACTGTACTGATAACATCAGTACCGAGATCAAGCGTAGCATAACTCTTACCAACCGCTGTTTTTTTGGGCTCAAGAGGCAATTGAGTCCTCTCTTGAAGAACCAAGTTGACTCTATGCAAGACACTGATCATGCCAGTCCTGATATACGGCGGGGAGGCATGGACAATCTCGAAAGTGGAAGAAGATGTCCTTTTTCTACGTGAGATCTTTGGTCCTGTTTCTGCTGACGAGTTCTGGAGGAGAAGATTCAACCACGAACTGTATGGACTATGTGTATGGACTATGGCGCAGAGACATGGACGCTGTTGAAAGCGGATGAGAAAGTTCTTGGTCGTTATGGGAGATAAGTTCTGCGTACGATCTTTGGTACTGTTTGCGTTGATGGCGTCTGTAGGAAAAGATTCAACCACGAACTGTACGGGCAGCACACCGACATGCACTTTGTTAAGCGTCTTCGGATCCATCGCTTAAGATGACTAGGTCCTATAAAGCGGATGGACATCACTGATCCGGCCTGAAGAGTCTTCGATACCGAGCCATTGGGACAGCCCAACAGAGGACATCCTCGCATGAAATGGTTACTTGGTGTGCGCAGCTGGTGAAAGATCGTGCTGGTTGGAGATGAATGTGGGTTGAGGCCCCAGTCGACACCGGATGGTAGCGCCAATCAAATAAGAAGAAGAAATTATTAATGCCGACTCTGGCAGGGAAGTCTTTCACATTCTCCGGCAGATGTCACTAACTAAAATAATGTGTACCTCGAGTTGGGAAAAGCGACTCTGTTAAAAGGAGTTTCCGCTAAAAATAGGATCATGGATGTTTTTCATTCACTGTTCCCTTCCGTTGTTCTTATCTACGATCATCGGACGGAGAGAGGGAAGTGAGAGAAAACTGTCTCATGTGATCCATTGCTACTTAAGAAAATAATGGGTTAAGGGGTAGCTCGTTTCTGTGGTAGATTGGCGTTCGACGATTTTCGAATGAAGTACTCACTAGGACGGTCACATCACCGAGTTATTCCAGTGAAGTCATTATTATGGAACAATTTCGGTTTTTCTGAAATCTATTCGAAATCTTTAACAAATTTAAACGTAACATCCCCTAAATTCCGTAAAACATACCTAAATTCCGTCCAGCCCCATCCCCATCAACCTCTCCACTCAATCAAATTGCAGTCATGTCAATCACACCACCACATGACGACTCCATTTAATTTGCACAGATTTGTGTCAGTTAAACATCCGAATTAGACCAATAAAACACTTCATCTAAGGCATAACTCAGTGCGCACACACACGGAATTCCATCGCCAGTCGCCTCCAATTAGACGCCATGCATAAATCAATTCCTTCCCACTTGTCACACGGCAAATTAAATATCACACAATCTCGCTGGGTGCCAAAAAACCGACTGAAACGTGCAAAATTCCTTTCAAACAAGTCCCAAAGCCAATAACTGAATTTGAACAATTAAAATTCATATCATGCCACCCGGCCACCCGGCCACCGACCCCACTGACACTCTGATTGAATACTCTACTATGTACTGCCGGTCAGTTGATGAAATCAAATGAAAATTCGGTTAAGTGACGCGGACACGTTTAGACGCCGCTGTCCATGTACGAAATGCATTTATTTATTTTGTCAGCATGCAACTCTGTGTATTGTTTTTTTGAATCTTTTTTAATTAAAAATCAAAACGGTTGAAAACATTTTATGCATATTTAATTCGCTTACACACATACCGCCCACTCGCCGGCTCACGGTAGTAACCCGATTTTAATTGCAATTTCAATCGTCGGACTGTGCCCCCGTGCTGCACACGGGCCACCTTTCAAAATCACACCAAAGCCAGTGAATATTTCAAGAAACAACGAAAAAAGAACGTGCCCACACACAACCCCGTACATGGTAGAAAATCGTGAAATCATTGGTCTATGTCAATAATAATTATTACAGTGCAAGTGTATTGACATACGGAGGTAATATGCGCTGCATACGTGCGCACTTCGCCCGGTGGCGATTTTAATTGCGACGGGCGGGATGCTTTTGATGGGAAAAGTCACTCCTGCATGCAGGCCAACATCAAAAGCCGGTAAAAATCCCTCCATGCACACTCGCTCGTGTATGTACGTCGGATTAAGGGTTGACCACCAGGCCGCCCTGTTAAACGATGCTGCTACCAACCCCACCACCACCACCACCGGCACGACGGGGATGCATCCGAACTGACCGCATTGAATGTATTTAAATATAGCGGAACGTCCGCCAATGCAATCATGTATGGGAAATGAAAAATTTTCCATTCACCATTTGTATCCACGGGATTGTTTTTCCTCCCTTTTCGCGCGGTCTTTTTTTCCGCTTCAAATCGGTTTTGTAAATCGAATTAGTTTTCCAAATCGTATTTAGGTCGGGTGGTTTTTTTTTTTGTTTCTTTTTATCCTTCTCCACCCTCATTTGCATGGATGCACCGGTTTTTCTGCAACCAATGGATCTATCGACCAAATGTCACTGAATGTGAATTGTGCGCCAGAGGGGGTGGCTTATTTTTTTTCTGTCGCCCTTGGTGACTGCCAATCAATTTGCCATCGAGCGGAATATAATTTACGCCATGATTTACGCAACTTGTCCCAAAGCGGAGCGATCGCTTCTCAGACACACAGACGGCGACATGGAGGGCGAAAGATCCCGATTACACGGCGCATGGTGCGCATGGTGCGCATGGTAGCTTAGCAGATGTGGTTGTGTGCCATTATGCAACTGAATTAATGTCGGCGGCTAATTAATGGCGCACGGTGTGTACTGGTGCACGGTGCATGCACGGCTACATAAGCTCCCTGATTTATTGGATTTGTAGGATTGTTGCAAACGTTGTAATTATTTACAATTTAATTTCCTCACATCTGGTGATTTCGGCTGGACTTACGAGTGTCGGGATTGTGCGAGAGCCTTGGCAGGAAGAGTGTATTGTCACGTTGGATGATGTGTGAACTTCAATTATGCTCTGTCAGCGTCATGACTTTACATTGATCAATTGGCATGGCGCATCAAATCAGAAGGACTCTCTGTAGAGAAAAACACAGATATGCGACGATGAGAGACGTATACTTATCGCACACCGTTATTAACAACCACGAGATGTCCCTCTTCACCAACGGCTAGATATTCCACAAAGTTAAAGTTAAGCTCTTCTGGATTCCGGGCTACAGCTCAATAGCAGGCAAGGAGCGGACGAATTGGTCAGACAGGGATCCAAAATGGACATCAGCGAAGACGACACGTTGCTGCAACCACCGATCAGTTTGTTTAACCGGTTAACAAATGACACTATAAATATAGAATCCAACTCGTCTTGGCTTTCCAAGAATGACTGTCAAATGTCACACGACAAGATCAGCGTGTCCAGAGCTTAAGAAGGGCAAAACAATTAAGCATCTGGCGTTGGACCGGAACTCGATCCGTATGCTCGTCGAAGTGATCAGAGGAAACTGTCTGATCGGAACCTTGATACGGAAATGGATCTCGGCATCCAGCGAAGTCTGCCAGGGTTACAGCTATCAGGAAGGAACCGAGGCGACCCAACATTTGCTTTCGCACTGTCCAGGTCTCCAGAAATCGCTCTTCGCATCGCAGGCCCATAGACTCTCCATAGAGACTGCGGATATAGCGAAGGCAGATGAATCCGATATTTTTAAATTCATAAGAAGCGCGGGGTAGTTTCAGCCGCCACGTTATAGGACAGGTTAAAAAAAGGGCTTACTCCACATGTGACAGAATCCACGAGTCTACCCTCATGAATGAAGACCGTCAAGCGCGTTGTACTATGTGAAAGCAAAGCATTTTTTGATCGTACTACTGGGTTTTATAATTGGAATGCACCTTTTGGACTACCATCCCACTCTCCTTCCTTAAACGAACCTAACAATTATTCGAATTCTGCTACTATTTAGCGCCCTTTTCAAGTTCAACTTACAATGTTTCGGTGTCCATCTTAAGGGACTTTTGGAGTAGAAGGTAGGTACTTCTAATCCTGTGCCAAGTTCAATTCCCGAACCTAGCCCGTTTTGTTATTCGCAACTTCACCTCTGTTGAGTCAAGGACACTGTCAAAAAGTTATTCTTGTCTAGAAAAATGCCGTCGATTTTGTTGGGCCAAGTCTTCAACGAGTAATGTTAGTCCATACATATCAATGCCGGCGGGGATGTAGACCCTGTCCATTCTTGTTCTTGTTATTCACCAACTACTTCTGCGATATCTTGCAGGTGACGTGGCTGATATGGGTTGAAGGAGCGACAGTTTGGCAATCAGGCTATTTGGGAAGCTTGGGAGGATTCATGGTGTCGATGTCGTGATATATTTCGATAAGTACTTGTTGCATTCGGCCCGTGGTGTTGTGGGTATGTGCGTCGACCCCAACCTCGACGTCGTAGGTTCGATTCCTGCTCTTTGCGACGAAAACAATTTTCACGACCCCCCCTCTTTCGAGTTACTGACAATGCTCAAAGAGTATTTCCTGTCTAAAAAAAGCTTCTCAAACAAAGCCGTTCGGACTCGCCATAAACCTGTAGGTCCCTTCCAGTCGTGAGAGACCACTAACACGCACAACACGAGTGGTTGCTGAGGAGCTAGGCCCTGGCCCCCTACGGGCTGTAGCGCCACCCATATTATCATATTATTATATATTGCTTCAATAGCATGCCCAGACTAGACCGTTTTTCTTTTGGCATGATGTGTCATAGAACGAAGCCAAGAATATCAAGAACAGTGATGACCTGGTATTAGACGTCAAGACTCAAGATGATTGTATCCAAAAGAACAAAAAGTCCAAGTAGACCTCATTGGATGAACGACGATGTCCAAAGTTGGTAAATACACGTAATGAAGTCATAAAGTGGAGAAGGAACAGCCATTGTTTGACCTAGTTTAAGGTTACACATGCCTGTCCTTAGAGAACCCACAATCTTTCACGCTCACATAACCATGTAGTTTTTAAAGCCCAAAACTGCTTCAATTTCAACTGCAGGGCTGCTTGGGTAAAAAGCGACGAACTACTTACAGCGAAGGCAGAGTAAGGTATTCTAAAACTGAAGACCTGGAAAGTCGGTGCACTGATATGAAAATCGCGACGGCTATGAAAAGAAAGACTTGCGAAAAGAAGTGCAAGAACTTATGAACAACAACACTTCACGCTCCGCAGCCAATTCTGGAACAGACAGAAGAAATTTACACACTCACAAGAATGCGGATCAATCCCAAGAGAACCAAGAAGAACCTAAGTCTGGACACAAAGCCACTTTTTATGCAAATGTCGCTTGTACAAAATGAAGCATATCAGCTCAGAAAACTGTACGTAAGCAAAGGAAATTATGTCCAGTGTTTAAATCTGACATGAGACAGATTTATGAACCTTTCATGAAAAGTGGGCTCTAAGAAAGTCAGAATGAATTCAGGCTATTAGGATACTCTATCGAAGGAGAGTATTAAACTTCTCAAGGTATCGCACATCGTCTCATCTTAATCGACTCATTCGTTACCCGGAACGCCTTTGCACCCAAGTCTATTGAATGGGCTAAGGTCGCATCAGTCCTTTCCACTTGGAATTGGTTAATGGTGTTTTTAGAGCCTTTGTTGCTGCCTGACTATTTTTATTTGTTCGTTGATAGTCGGACGGCAGCCTTTTGGATCGCTGTTACTTCTGCCTGGAAAACACAGTCGTGCTTCGGTAGACAAAACGCCACATATCTTATCTTAGTCATAGAGACCAATTGTCACGTCACTCGTTTCTGTCATCTCACATCAAAATGTGTACACCAATACCCCGGTTTGCGTCGCTAGTTGAGACCGGAAAGTTGCGACGCAAATCGAAACGACGCAAACCGGGGTATTGGTGTATTTTTAAATGCAAGTGAGGTAACATAAATTCGTAGTTATTCTCATCCCGGGAAGATTTCTAGCGAATCGCAACCTGTACATTGTCTGAGACATTGGTCAATCTGTGTAGATTTCCATTGCAGGCGGGTGATAGACTTTGTGTGCTTTGCAATCTTCTCTAGTGGATATTGTTAGTCGTCGAAGTCAAAGAACGACGACAGATGGTGTGATTTTTTCAGATCTTCGAATTTTGGAGTACCTTTGTGTCGCCTTTGCCAAAGCTTGCATACTGGTGGTGAGCTTCCCATAAATATCTACGGAAGGACAATGCAGCATTTCATTTCAAGGACGTCTGAAAGTTTTGATCTGAGTCCCCTTTCAATACCGATGCCCTATATTGTGCTTGTATTGTGCTTATCTTAGTAAGGTCTTGCTTAACTTGTGGTCCCATTCACTTGATGTCGATCAGGACGACCTTGCTCTCCAGACGTCCGTATTGGCCGTGCTATTGACAAATGTACCCACAAAGTCAATAAAACTAATTGACGGTGCTGTTTTATATTTCTACGGCATCGGACCTTTGAAATGTGAGTACTGCCTGACTTTTTGGGCTCCATTTACATTTTCTTTACTTGAGCTGATGCTGATGATGGCTCAGAGGAGTTTCTAAGCGTGTCCTCAATACAAAAAAATATCATCTCGCACGATCTCAAATTTCAAAGAAAATAATCTACAAAAATACATATTTTTTGACAAAATCAAACGTCAAATAGGAGTGGGTCCCGCCGTTGACTTCTTTGTATATATGTAACTCCACAGCTTCCCAAGTCAAAGGGTCAAATAAAATAATGCCTCTGTAGAAAGGTTAAATCCCCTCAAACCCGTGTCCACCGGATAAACCCACTCCACTGGCAAACATCCAACCCATGTTAGACGGGATTAAAGGGACGGGGAATGAATGAAAAAAAACCTTCTAATCGAATGTCAAAATTTAAATCAGCTCGTAAATCACACTTTTTTTCCTCGGGGGAACCTTCTTCCTTCGAGGAAATATAATAATTCTTCCGTTTACGCACAATCCCATTAAGTCGCTTCCACGCCTAATTCCCCATGACACCTATTGCAAGACTCTCGCAATATTACTTATGAATAAGGCTAAAAGCCTCACACCTTCGTCTCACCTTTTTCCGGCCGCAGCAATTAGTTTTACTATCCAATTGGCTTTGTGTTAGTGTCAACACTCAACGCCCTGAGACGGGTTAAGTCCACCCCCACCGATGTCAAGGACCAAAGCCAAATTCGTTATCAAATATTATTGCCATCCCGAGGAAACGCAAAAGGGCAATGAAACCTTGAGACAAACTACCACTGACGCCAATTGATTATGATGCTAAATGCTTAGCCACCCCCGTCCGCAGAGCACATCCGCTCAAGTAGGGTCTACTGTCACTTTCATTATCCGCCATCATGGTCCCACCACTCCCATTCGCACATCTCGCCCAATATGACCTTCATGGGCCTCGGCACTATAAAATATCCTTATGCCGAAGCTGCCCGGCAAAATGTCACTTATGTAAGAGCGGCTGGGGCGTGCTAATCCGCATGCCAGTGGGCCGATGTTAAAAACACCCACCCACCCCCCAGAACGACACCAGTATCACATTCGCAGTGCTTGGGAGCGGGCCGGAGTTATGGCACAACTAACGGCCTGGCTGTGGACGCGGCGGACGACGGTCAGCTTCTAATTGGCCGAAATAATATTTTAATATCCACTATCCCCACACACACGTCTTGCCTGGGCTGGTCGCCGCTGAAGGGAACTTTCTTCAGTTGACGACGAGGCACGAGTGCCTGGGACCATGATTGCCTTTAATGAGGACAAGGGCATGTGTGCGAGTGCTGACAGCATGAACGAACTGCACGAACATGCGTACTCTGCGAACGCCCCCCTAACACCAGCACCGCACGGTCGTGATACAAATCAATTGTGACGATTTATTAAGGATATCATGTGTAGTCGTTCACACTTTCTCCTGCAGTTGTTCCTCTGTGTTTCGTAGCCTTGATATGCGGGCACTGTCACACGAACTTTTGCGATTCCATCTAAGTACTTTCGTCAAAGTTTGCGCAATTTGGCGTCGAAGGTGGTGGATGATAAAGTTGGCATTGTAGTGGGAAGTAATTGGATATCGTTGGCAGTCATTATTTTCGGGTGACAATTGAATGAGAGGGTGCTCAACCTGCAGTGGTGACAATGACAGGACTTATTGCGGAGACGGGGTGACGGGGTTTGTTCAAGTTTTGTGCACTTGACGCTCTTTAGGACGAGCAGTTCGAAATGGATTTCATGTAGTCGCCGTGAAGAGGACGTGCTTAGAATAAGGAAAATACGAGTACTTGGTAACCCTTCGGGTGGGCTTACGAAACAGATTTCTGGCTAGACGATGTCTCTTCGGTTGTGCATGCCGGGCTTCAAAGTGAATCGTGGGCTTATATTACCCGATAATTTCATTATGATGGCTTTGTTGTCCATATCGTTTCAGTGGTCTACATAATGGTCAATAGTCTAGGGTAAGAGGATTAAATAAAGTAAGAGAGCGTCTTCCCTTGCAGTCAATGTCATTAAAAAAATCTACTCATTTCACAAGCACTTGTCGTGGACAGTTCATCAAGATGCATGAGCATTTTGTCACGGTCTGACAAATCTACACGTTCAAACATCAGTGGTCCGAGCGCAGAATCCTACTTTCAAGAGTAGTGAGTTCGGTACTCCGCTCCTATTTGGTCAGGAGAAATAGAAATCAAGCAATTGAGATTGATGCTGACGTCGGTCGACAGTTTTCGAATAAATCGAGGGATTCAACATTCATCCTGGCAGGCATGATGCCCATAGACAATCTGGTGAACGAATTAAGTAGAGTGCACCTCAGGCGTACCCTGGATAGGCACCAAGATAAATAGGACAAATCCACAAAAGACAGCTAGACCCACAAGCTTATAACCTCCATTGAAAGGTGGACAGCTAGAACAATAGGCAACTCTAGCCACCAACTTATACAGTTCCTGTCCCGACACTGTTTCCAAATACCACCACAAGCTTAGACACGTCAGCTCATCTTCTTTTTCTTCTTTGGTTGGCGCTACAGTCCTGTGTGGATCTGGGCCTCAACCAACATGCCTCTCCATCTAGCTCGGTCTTGTGCTATTTGCTTCCAGCCACGCACGTTCAACTTATTTAGGTGCCCTTCTAGCTGCGTGTGCCACCGAAGGCGTGGTCCTTGGTCTTACTTTACCGCGTTGTCCCTCGGGATTGGCGTTGAAGAGGGGCTGAAGGCCTTGACGTCAGATCATCTATGTGCCCCGAATGCCAGGACACTGACTATGACGTGCAGCATGCGGTATTCTGCTGTATACACTTCGCTGAAGGCAGAGCGAATTTCTCAGATCCAAAGGAACTCGTGTGCGTTAAGACGAGATCGGAGGGCAAATGGTCAGACGTCTTCTCGTTCATATAAAGCGTGCAGAAGCTGTCAGGAGCCGAAATATACAGGTAGCCTCATAGAATAGAGCATAATTGCTAACCAGCCCCGAGAAGTAATACCAAGCTACCTAGGTTCTATTAGTATCTTCCGAAGGTTGCCACATCCTTGGAAGTAACCACTAAAATGCCACAGTTCGTTCATAAGTGAAACTCAGTCTGGCTTCGACAGCAGCCACCAGTGTTGTGTTGATAAGACCGACAGTTTTGCAAGCACTATCGATGACTGGCAAGAGGTGGAGCGTTGTTGGAATTCGTTGTTTCGAGAATGGAACCCAGGAATCAAGCATAAACTCTGACTCCAGCGAAGTTCTTAGTAAACTGGTGTGCAGGTCTGTTTGCACATCTTCTGATCCATTGCTGCTCGACAACCGCAAGGAAATACCGTCAAAGAGCAGGACTGTATGTGGAATCGGCACAAATATTGAAAATAGTGATAGCAGTCTAGTTTTCAGTCAACTTCGGGCAATACTTGCATTCGCGGAATTAATGAATCGTACGATGATCATTGCCTGGTTCTGGTTCATAATATATGACATGAGTGTGCATACGTCGGAATAGACAAGTCTGGAGACTCCACCGATGACTACATCTATAAACACATGTATGGTGCTTAAAAAGACCATCTTTCGGCAGAGTGATCAAACCTCCTGCACGAAAGGTGTACCAGCCAACGAAGAGAAGTTTCGATATTTGCTGCCTAAGCACACCGGAGTTTCACATGGCTTGAGAATGGACTTCGTTCTAAGCAAACAACTCACTTAGCAATCAATGATGTTGCGCGGACTACAAAAGGCCACCAACCACAATGCAATTAAACTGCCACCTACTAGGCTCACTAAGAGCTAATGCAACTCAAAAGAAGTGCTGAGAAAAGGAAGTGTCGGTCTAAGAGACGTTCTTCACAACCTCCCGCCACTTACATGAGTCAGTTAGTTGGGAGGAAAGGCCACAAAGTCAACGCGCTCCAACCTTTTAAAGTCAATGTTATCTTAAAGGCAGCGACAGTTTTAGGAGAAGTCAACCGCGTGGTATCACAATGGGCCCACCCTGGCCTTAGTGTGACCGCCCTTTAGCAGTCAGCCACTATAACCTAACCTAACCTAAAGACAGCCACCATTGTATCAATATCAACACATGTTCACAGAAGGTCTTGGATTTAAGATCGGCAATATATTCCCTGATGTCAGATGATGAGTTGTGATGTATGTCTGGTCTATATAAGACTTGCTATTTCAAGTGAGTGTGTATGGATATTAGCCCTTACTGCTTGTAGCAGGATGATGCCCCTCTCTGGAAACGATCACACAAGGCTAGTAAATCGGCCTATTTTATATTTCCTAACAAAGCGAATTGCTGACTGGAGAAGCATGTTGGTTGAGGCCCAGGTCCACCCCGCAGTGTAGCGCCAATGAAAGAATAACAAGGCAAATCTGTTTTCTAACGTAGAGTGGCTTGGGGTCGGTGATAGCCTGAGATCAATCTCTAGCTGATGAAGGCTCTTGTTGAAGGCCCCAGAGCTGTCAAATAATTTAAATAATATAGCAGCCGAGTCGGACAATGGAGATGTTTGAGTTACAGAGGCGACCATGAGCCAGGTCATCAGTAGAGTCGGGGAAATTAAAGCATGCCCGTCTGCTGTCCTCTGTTTCATCATCGACCTGTTCACTGTACTGTTTGAACGTCTGAATCGGCTTTCAACTCCGTTCTAATCGACGCTCACCTTTACGGTGTCCGACTATTGACCGACTATTCATATTACGTCAGATCGAGAAGAAGGCTAGCGAGTTTTAGATCGAGTATCGCGGATGCCACCGAACCGCACTGCTGCCAAACGAAGACACTCCCATATTCATCGTTAGCTTACTTCTCGACTCTCCTCCTCAGTCCAGCCAATTCCAAGGTCCAATGCTTCTACCGTATTAATGCGGAACGAGAAAGCCGGAAAAATGCATCCCGGTGTGTGGTTGAAAAACAGACGAACAAATCTTGTCTTCAACGAGGCAAGAACAAAATAAGTACATGCTTCCATCGCACGTGTCATAGCTTATACATTATTGACAGCATGGTTAACAGCTTGTATATTAGGGTAGCTTAGATGTTGTTCTTCTCTCGGACGGAAACTACAATCATCCTAGTGAAGATCGGATGAACTTGACAGCTTCCGTTTGGCGGAACGACTTCGAGTAAGGGTCTAGAAAACCGAACAAGAGGCAAAGCTGCAAAGCCGATGCTTGGTGCTTGCGAAAGAAAAATTGTGCAACGAATATGTGCCCAGTCTGCTAAGAGGGCAAATGGATAAGATGACGCCCACGAGCTCTACGAGATGTACCCAGAAGTGCATGTAATAAAAAAGATTACCACCAACGCTGACACGATGTTCTCTAGGAAGTTTGAAAGAAGGAAAGGATTTCGCGGCTAAGAGATGGCATTGCTCGCACTTCTCTCTTACTTCTTCTTACTTACCTACTTACTTCAGTTCTTTAACCCCTCGAGGAGCATAGGGCGTCTACCACGCCTGCGTGCCATCTCGTTCGAATTTCTGCAACGCGTTTGAGCTCCCTTGCACTAGATGGCGCACACAAGTGGAAAAGGACCTCAACCAACTTGGTGTGCGCAACTGGAGGCAGCTGGCGAAAGATCGTGCTGGCTGGAGAGGCATGTTGGTTGAGGCCCAGGTCCACATCGGACAGTAGCGCCAATCAAAGACGAAGAAGAAGAAGTTTGAGCTCCCTCCAACTCATTCCTAAAGAACTCGATTCCTTTTCAACTGTTCTGCGCCATGTTTGCCTAGGGCGTCCCGCTGTTATGCCTGCCTGCGTAAGCGGATTCCACTGCATGGCGTACTTCGCAATGGAATTGTCTTCGCGCTGTACGGTCTGTCCAATCCACTGCCACTTTCTCCTTTGTATTGTGATGTTTACTTCTCACTCTCTTACTTCTTTTGCAACAACAAATTGGCATGTCAGATGTACTCAGGGTTGGCGCTACTATGTGTGGCTCGACAGAAACGTTTTCCTGGACATGTGTCAGGCAACTACATCCCTAGTAAAACGGTGTGAAAGGCCAATATACGAGGTAAACGACAGCTTGTTGCCCCAAAAATGTACCAACCATTTAAACATTTCACGAGTGAGGAACCGATGAGCTCAAAAACAAAAATACTCTCTTCAACAAAACATTCCATCCCCTGCACCCATTAAGCGCACCGACGACTTTGACGTCAAGGGTTCATCTCTTGTGTGATGCCGCGGTACTCGAGGTACTCCACCCACTTCAGATCCGAATATCATCATAAATAAGCAATCACCGGCATCGATACACATTCCACTCGCTTTGATGCATATTCCGAAGCGCATAATCCTGAAAATAATAACATGAGTAGCTGAGTAGCTGAGTAGGCGAGTAGTTGAGTGGCTCATTAATATTAAGAGGATCAACGATTGTTGGGCTTAAACGTGTCGGATCAATCGAACAGGCGAACCTCTGACTTCGCGCAGAGCACGCGGCTTTAAGGAAATATTATCACGAGGCTTGAACGGCATTAACTTCCACCCGACGAACACATGCTCAGTGTAGGGCTTATTTGTACATGAAACCTTTTATCCGATTTCGGTGCCCAGCTAGTGGCCAATCCAATGGCCATGCAATGCCCACCCAATGACCCTTATCGATGAACAAAGCAGCGTGCAAGGGAAATAAAAATAAAAATAAAACTAAAATCCTCGTAAGCGTAACAATGTAAGCAGCGATGGGATTCAATCGCATGGGTATGACTTTAAATTGACCAAAATGATTCGGTTACTGCCAAGGACACAGAGATTTCGCTTCCAGTGCGGATTACATGCAAAACCATGCACCAGCACAGCAGTGACAAACCTCGCTCTGAGACTGAGGTGCATCATAATGTGATGCGAAATGAAACACTGGAGTTTGCGGCAACTCAATACATCCTTCGAAGGTGCATTTCATACGCCTTCCACGGGCACGCTGAGCAACTCTTGCAAAAGTCGACAAAATAAATTTTCACGATATGCACTTGCCAGTGATATCGATTTCCTGCCGAATATTTTGCTGGGATTACAGCGGGATAATAAGGCGCACAAGGCGAAAGCAAAATGAAAATCGACAACCAGCAGCAGTAGCAGCAGCAACGTCCTTGAGTTGTGCTACAATAAACCATTCCAAGGTATCCGATGGCATTTTTCATTGAAAATTTCCACGGCAAAGGATGGATGATTCGCAACAGAAACAGAAAAAAAAAACACCAACTATTACTAGCGCTCGAGAAACTTTTGCCAGAGGCAAAGAAAAAATACACGAGACTGTAAGCTTCTGCTCACTCGGCAAAAAACAAAAAAAAAACCCGAAGTCATTGAGCGAGAAAGTATACTGTTGCGAAAAAAGAAACCGAAGCAACAACATACTTACGAGACAAGATTACGTCTACACTGCGATCGTACATGAAATAAAATACGAGTGCGCTCCGCGGCGCACAGCGCACACATCCGACGGGCACTGTACCGAACTAAGGTAATAAATTTATTTTTCAAAAGTATCTTTTTAACTTTTCGCATGGAAGCGATAAAGATAAGGACATAATTCTTTATTATCCCCGGAATTGTTCAACTTTAAAATCACTTTCTTTCAATATCGACACAACATACTTGGCATCAACTGGGTAGAGTGGGTACAGTGGGTACCATCGTGAACCCCACCGCCACCATCCACTCTCGTATGTACATGTACTTCATTTTTGGCACTTCGCACTCGGGTGGATGTGTTGAATTGAAGAAAATTTTCGCAACGTTTGGTAATTTTTAGTTTATTCATTGGCGCTACTGGGAAGGGGCTCAACTGATGGAGCACCACAGGGGACCCATTTGACAGGCATTCTATTGCGTACATTTTATTTTCATTAAGCACTTGGCGGTGACATTAAAGCAGTACGCCGCATTGAAGTGTTAAGTTAAGAGCGCCCTGTAAATGATACATGACACATTCAGAGCCTCTCCGAGGGCAGCTAATGTTTTGTTTCGCCTGACAGGCCGGGTAAGATACGACTGGCGATGGCAATGATGAGGGAATTTACCATACACCGTGCAGACATTTTTCTAACCTAATTTTCTCGGAGCGTCGGCAGCTCTCGTTCGCGAGAGAGAGAACGTAAATTACTTTCTCTCGTTTAACTTTTCATGACTCTCTCCAGGACCAACAGAATGTGTATTCACAAATTGCTTTATGGAAATAAATCATCATTACAGTGCAGCGTCCTGCCGCCGCGCTGCCTCCGCCGCTGTCGCGTGAGCAATTGCCCGAGAATATGTATTTAAATTTGCATAATACATTCGTTTTTTTTTATTTATTTATTTTATAGTATTTTTTTTTGTTTCTTCTTCTTCTTCTTTTCTTGCCATTGCCTCGAGACGTAACGAGACCGTGGGGACAGCTTCTTGGGGATTTCAGTGTGTTCTTCATCTGGCGAAGTTTATTCGTTAAAAACGGCGCAGAGGGCATCGCAGGCGATACGCACACTTTCAAAAGCAGATTTGGAATGGTTTATTTAAAATTTGCATTCGGCCCTAGTCAACCGCGGCATTTTTACGAGATGCTGCTTCAGACACAAATTGTAACCGGATGGGGTTCGAAGTGGCAGCATGTGATAACAATGCTGGCCTCCTGACATTTGGTCAACGAATGAATGTGAGTTGTGAACTTTGCTTTCATTTTTTTGTGGCGTCAGGAAGGGGACTTGGCAGCGTTTTAGGTAAGTGTCGAGTGCTGGTGGCGGTCATTTCATTTTCGATGAGATTCCTATGACCCCGGACGGGGTTGGCGTCACTTAGGCGTATACTTACTTTTTTCCCACGAAATGAATTTTTTTCGACTGACAAGAGGTACTTTTTAGTTGTGGGGTCCATCGACCACCAAGCAAGATATCTCAGACCCGAGTTCGATCAAGGGTTGACACCTAGAGGCTACATCTTATTGGACTCAAAAAAAAAAAGCCGAAATAAAATTAGGATCTAAGGATAAAAGCACTTTACAGGGTTTCTGAGCCATAACACTGTTCAATGCTGATGTGTGGCACAAGCTTCAGCTTACATCGTTTGTTAATCAAGGTAGTAGCAAATCAAGTCCAAAAGGGTATGGGTTCGGTTGGTTTAGTCGGTGTTGGTTACCAACTTCCGTTACAGTCAAGTGCGACTTCGCATATCTCTTACGACCGTCCAAGATTGACTTTCAACAGCAAACGGTTGCCTTAAGGAAAGGTGAGCTTACAGGGCTGTCAGCGAAATTGGCAGCCCACTTAGACCATAGTTGGGCAATTATGATACCTTGATGGTGCCTTGACCAGATATGAAAATCATATAAAAATACATTAACTAGGATTCGAACCTGGGTCCCCTCTAACCAAAGACATTCACTCAACCAACTGCGCTATCTAGCCGTCAAAAAAAGTTCAACTCGTGTTTGTGTTTGGTATTTCATGAGAGTATTCGAACAATAAATAAACTTGTGTTTGCTTTAAGCCGGACAAGACCTTGTACAGACAACTGAGTGCATAGGCAGAGAACCAAAAATTAAAGGCACGTGTGTCGTGATCATAGTGAATTAAGGTAATCCTACGAGCAAACCTGGTACATTCCTATTGATCTTTCTTCTTCTTCTTGTGGCGCTACAGTCCGGGGTGAACCTGGGCCTGAGTCAACAATCCTCTCCAGCTGGCACGATCGTTAGCCAGCTGTCACCAATTTCGCACTCCAAGATGGTTGAGGTCCTTCTCCACTTGAGTGCGTCATCAGCTTCGTTTGCGTCCTCTATTGCGTTGTTCCACTGATTCGGAGACGAAGACTTTTCGGGCTGGAACAGTGTTGTCAATGCGCTCTACATGGCCTAGCCATCTTAAGCGTTGAATTCGTAGACGCCTGACTGGACTCATGTCACTGTACAGTTCGTGGTTGAATCTTCTTCTCCAGTAACCTTCAACGCAAACAGGACCAAAGATTGAACGCTGAACTTTTCTCTCGAAGAGACCAACCAAGTTCATCTTCATTCGCTTCAGATAGTCCAGGCTTCCGCTCCATAGAGCAGGACAGGGATAATCAGGTCTTATATAATGTGGGCTTTGTCCTTCGAGGCTTTGTCCTACTCAATTGCTTCTTGAGCCCAAAGAAACAGCGGTTGGCAAGAGTTATTCTGCGCTTAATCTCGATACTGACGTTGTTCGTACTATTAACTTGGGGGCCAAGTAGTCCTTTACTACCTCAACGTTGTAGCTGTATGTGGTGACGTTCTGACCGAGTCGTCGATGTTGTGTATCCTTTCTTGATGACAGTATGTACTTTGTTTTGCCTTCATTTACCGCTAAACCCATTTTTGCCGCCTCCGTTTTATTTGAATAACAAGTGAGAAACACAAGAATCTTAACATTCCATAAGTAACTTAAGTGTACCCCTCTACAACGGACGCCACATAATGGACGTACGTGCTAGTCTCTTGGGGTGTCCACTAAAGAGAAGTTGCCAGTAGGACATGGTACATCGACGTCAGCAGATCTCTCCAGCTTTTTCAAACGAGGACTGGTCAACGAAACAAATCAAACCACTGCCACACGAAGAATTGATTGCTTCAGCATATCAAAATATTTCAACCTTTACAAGGTCTTCTCGCAAAAATGCAAGAAAACCGATCGATTTGGACACCAAAAATAATTATCCACCAGGTGCCCATTCGTAATCCTTAATCACATTTCCGTCCCCAGGAGTTCACCTTCCAGCCAACTCCACTGACGCACCGTGGCCCAGTCACGTGAACAGCCACAGAAAGCGAAACCAGTTTGATTGCCTCCACCACAGCCCAATGGAATACCGATAAAGGATATCAATCAGTCCTTCCCACACCCAGCGCGCTGGTCTGCTTACACAATGTTCAGCGTCATAAATCGACGCAGTAAATACCCAGCCCAGATAGCATCCCTCGCCCGTCCGCCGGCGCCGATACCGTGCCTAATGCCAGCCAAAATGGCCGAAATAGGAAACGATAAAAACGTACACCGTTTAAACCTTATCAACGCACCTTAACACCCGAAAAATCAACTCTCATTCAATAATGTTCGCCGGGTCATTTCCCCCCCCACCCACCGACCGAGGCCGACTCCACCGGGCACAGTCGAAGGAGTCAAAAAGTTTAGGTGGCAATAATTAAGATGGTCGCCATGATAGATTTCCCTGCCATAAAATAATGAAAAGGTGTGCTTTACTTTAATTAGCCGAGCGATAAGAAGTTGAAAAACCATGAAGCTGACGCTGCGGTTTTGCGGGGTGGGCCCGCAGTAATGTATTCAGCAGTTCGTCCTTTCTGAGCACAATACAACAGGACCCAGACACCGGAGAAAGGGTGCTGAGCAGAGCAGAGCACAGCACAGGACAAAGACCGACCGACACCGGTCGGGGGGTGCCATAGAAAAATTAATGGGCCATCATTTATCTGGGTTAGGGACGAATCTATCTCTTGGCCCGAATATATTTCGCAGCTTTAAATATGACGAATGTCCCCCAATTCGAAAGTCGTTCGCTTGAGTAATAGACACGATTGGGCTGGGCTCCGGTCCCGGTCCCGGTGGCGGCGCAAGGCATCGGGGTGCGCTCTCCTTTCGAAGTCAACAGGGTTCACACAGCAGTAGCCGTGGCGCAGGGCAGGAGCCAAGGTGGGAAACACTCTGAATGGAGTGCATTCAGAAGGAACTGAACGATGAATGGATACTACCTTTAACTGCACATCCTTCAGACATGTATCCAGAGCGCAGAGCGCTACATCTTGATGTTTTGTTTTATTGCAACCATTTTCCAGGGGGTAATTGAATTGACATATAATGTAATCTTGAATCACTGCCTTGCATGCAAAGTTTGAAGACGACGGTGGAGCGAGTGAGCGAGTGAGCGACTGTGCGAGTGCTTGCTGCTGTACCTACCTTTACCCATCTACACTGCCTGGCCTGGTGGCAGGCTGGCTGGCTGACTGACTGGGCTGAGAGAGTGGTGCTTACTTGGGATAGGTCGACATCGTTGGCGTTATGCGGTGCATCAACTCGGTGGGTGGTTGCTTCTCTGGTGACATAGGTAAGTAATGCTGCTGTTCCTATTTATGCAACGACGACGTCTCTATGTACTCGCAGCCCTGTATCCCCGCTGCCGTTGATGATGATGACGGTGCTTCAGTGCGAGCAAGTTGAATAAATGAAATCATTTCCATCCCCAGGATTTCCAATAGAGAGCGAGTAATGTTGCAACAGCTTTCTGCTGTGAAATAGCCCCGGGGCAATGCACTGTAATGAATGGTGTACTAAGAATGATTGCAAGGTAAAATTTATTACCAACGGACGCGACCTCAGAAGTGCTGCGGGGGAGGAAGGCTGCCGCCCCGGTTATTCGCAGTCCCTTATGATGGCGATATTTCGTTCTAAATGGTTTGAATTGAACTTGTCCATGGAAATGAGCGCCATAACACAGATTAAAGATATCCCCGTCCGAAGGGGAGTCCTGTGTGCTCTGTGAGGGAAAACTTGGATTCGGTGTTCAGGTGATGGCTTGAGCGACGTGTATCGGGGATCATTTTCAGGGACTGATTTTGGAAGGATTTTAATTTATAGTGCTCAGATGAAGAGAGAAGGACTTGTCCGTTGGCGTATGGATTATTACAACTTTTCTTCAAAGCTTCCAGTGATGGTTGTAGACCTGTAATGGACCTCCATCTGACGGCCCACCAGCTGGATGGTGAGTGGAGGAAAGTGGGGCTCAAAATGCAACGTATGACACAAGCACTACTGCTGTTCAAGAGGACAGATTAAAGTGTGTGTTTAACGTGATTTCCTGCAGTTAGGCCTATATCAGGAACAATTTTAATCTTTGGACCATTTTACGACGCTGGGCCAGATGCCTTCAATATGAATCACAAGTTCCAAGTTTAGAATACAGCTTATGGACCAATTTCTCCACCTTGGTTGGGTGGCCCATTTGACACCTCTTTGGGTCGTAGCACCCGGCTCTACTATGCAACTGCACATAGACTTGGATCAAGAGTCGCAAAGCACATCGCCTTAGTAGACAAGATTAACTCCCAGGCATGTACCTAGGTATATCTTCACTTCTACCCGCGACTTTGGTGTTGAACCACAGCCATTATGAAGCTCCCACTTGGGGGCTAACCTTAAGCGATCAGGATGAGATATGCGGGTCTCACAGGCTTAAGCTGTGGCACCAGACTATAGCCTCTGGTCAAGCTGGCCATAGGATGCCATAAGATCTCGGGACTTGTCGCCATTGTTATAACGCCGAAGACTTATTGTGCAATATTTTTAACAAAATAGGGCACTTTCCGTTTATTCCTTTATTTGCGAGCTTGAAACCGTCATTTTAACAAGCACCAGAGTAGGTTATTTCTTAAGCCATTACATTTAAGCTCAGTACCTTAGTCGCCTTTTACGACAGGCATTCCTTACCTCGGGTATATTCGCATATTCAAAAGAAAGAAACGAACATACAGTACATCAAGCCAAGCCAAGCCAAGTCAAGCCACCAGGTAGACTAGTGGTTGCATGATGCAGGTTGCGACTGTAACACAACATGCGTGCATGCACTCACAGCATTGGTTGGACTGTGTTCTATTACCATGCTGAGTTACAAGGTTGCATGTAAATAGCGGGCCAATATTGCCAATGCTGTGGTACTCTATTGGGACGCTTGCTCGTGTAGCTGATATTAGTTTCAGGTGAACATGTTTGTTTGGTGGCCCGTGGCGTTGTGGGTATGTGCGTCGACCCCAACCTCGACGTCGTAAGTTCGATTCCAGCTCTGAGCGACAACAATAATTTTCACGACCCCACCTCTTTCGAGTCACTGAAAATGCTCAAAGGGTATTTCCTGTCTAGAAAATGCTTCTCAAACTTGGCCGTTCGGAGTCGGCTTAAAACTGTAGGTCCCTTCCACTCGTGTGAGAACAATAGCACATACAACACGAGTGGTTGCTGAGAAGCTAGGTCCTGGCCCTCTATGGGCTTTAGCGCCACCCATATTATATTATCATAACATGTTTGTCTCCAAGCGCTGTACATGTTTCTGATGTTGCTAGGTAGATGTGTTGAGGAACACATATAACTCATGGTGCTCGGATTACTATCTAAACATGTGTACTGGCAATCTCTCTGCAAGCCAAGCAATCGTAACACCCGGGTTCAACTGAACGTATCTGGGCAGAGAGCGGAAGCAAGTTAACAGCTTTCTTTAGGTTTGAACTGTACGGGCAAGGATAAAGCTGGCCCTAGGATTGGTAAAGCAGTGTTGTCAACTTGAGAACCAATATGTTATTGTTCCACTCCAAAGTGATATCGCTGTAGGTGGACACCAAAATCAAACGAAAAACGAAATTATCCGGGAATATCGTCCAAGAAACATCCCCTAAACCGAGCCGAATTCCGCCAATTTAGTTAACAACGGGCCAAGAGACGATGAACATTATTACACGGAGAAGAAAGTGACACTGGCTGGGGCACCCAATACAGCTCGAAAACACCTTTGGCTCAAACGCGTTGCTGAACTCTGATTTCGATAGCGTGAGTCGTGATTAACAGTCTCAATTCCGATCGAACGCTTTCTTAAGAAATCCCCACAAATTGTTGTCCAAACAGTAAAGCTGTGCAGATTCTTCAAATTTTAATGAGTAGGCTCAAAATGAGTCATTTATTGATAGAGACAGGCGTTATTACAACATATTGCTGGTGGTAATGCATCACAAACAGGCTCTACCGTGGAGTACGTAAAAGTTGGTAAAGCTCAGTTGCTGCTGCAAATGCATCTGAGAATGACTGTACCAAGAAAAATCGATGAAATTCACAACATCAGACACCTCTCCCTGCAACTGAAGCCAAAATGCAAAAAGTTGACTGGCGGCTAAGTTGAGTAAACAAGAGTCCAAGACAATCCACTCTTATGAATTGGGAACAATATTAGAGCTCCTTTTGAAATGAATGTACGGACATCTAGTAAGACTTAGAATTGATCCACTCGATGTCTGGAGATGTTCCTTCCTGTAACTCGGGGAAAGCTGAAGCCATCAAGAGTGAGACTATTCGGCCTTTTGTATGGTCACGCGATGCTACGTGTTCGCGTTTGAACAGCCTTCTCCAAATGGCTTCAATGATTTCTGATTTATCTCTTACAAAGGCCAAGGACTTCTTCATCTGCTCTTGAGATTGTCCTTGTCTGTCGCGACGTTAATTCACCACATGCCCCGTCAGTTCGTGATCATTTGCCTAAGTTCCCAAATATTCGATCTTCTCCAAGTCGACGGCATTGACTAGTGCACAGTGGAGGTGTGATAACTCCGCCTTGGAAGCTGGCCCTTGATGATAAAATCCTTGAGGATTTTATGGAGCTGTCGGCTTAAGCTGGGTTTATAATTCTCTTGCTGGGCAAACATACGATGATGGTTATAGGGAAAGGATGCTCAACATCGGCCTTTTCGAGCTGCTTTGGTATGTGGTTCGTTGAAGGCTACTGCGATGTCAAGTCAACGCATAAGGAAATTACGTAATTGGCACTAAAGGCCCGTAGAATCCGGTGCGTGCATGACGTCTCGTCATAAAATTGACAACTCATAAGAGCAAATAAGAGAGAACAGGATATCGAGTGTGGGATATATGTTGAATGCATCAGAATGGATGAAGTTGGCGAACTTTTAACTTTTGTTCCGTTTGACAGTTCTTTCTCACATGTGTGTATCATTTAACTGGTGTGGGATTCGATGTGTGTTTTTTTTTTTTTTTTTTGGACGCAACGAACGCATTCATTGGGCAACTCTTTGCAATCCGAAAAATGCGATTTTTATGGCATTCAACTGCCACGCATTCTATGGGCTTGGGCCTTTAGGGTCATACGGCTGGTATATAGCCACCAGTTAGGTTACATCGATAGAGCTTCTTAGCAACTAGAGTGATTACATGTTTCTGTGGTCTTGTGCGAAATGATGTGTAAAATACCATCCACTCCTGGGACATCTTATGTTTTCGTTGCCGAGAACATCAGTTTAAACTGGAAGCTTGTCTGGCATCTCCCCTCCTGTCGGAGAGTCATTTGCTTGTTTGCATCCCAGAAAGTATGGACTTCTATTAGTAGACGTGGGGTCTCATTTGACGACTTCGATGTATCATGAAAGTGCGGGATTCTTGGATATGATTTTCGATAGCTTAGCGTACTCCGATGTGTCCATGGCCCCACTGCTACAATTACATGTGTATGCACATTACAGCCATGATGCTGCAAAGTAGATGGAATATTTTATGTTGTTTGTCATACTTCTCAGTCGTGGTGAATAGAGTCAGACAGCATGGAACATTCCCACTGAAGCATTGTGCTTTGTTCACAAAAAAAACTCCCTTACCACGATCACCCCAAAATCTCCCCCCCAAGTCCATTAGCACTAATTATCGCATATCCCTTCAACTGTTGATGTTTATCCTATTCACACATTTTACATCGATAATTATACAATAATAATAAATCCATCGGCGGCAAATATTTCACTCAATTCTGACCGAAAACCAAAGTAGCCAGAGAATACATTGTTACACTCGTAAAATCTCAACGAGTCAATTTGCAATTCATAAAAATGTTTTCACGAAACCATACGATATCGGTGGCGAAATGAAAAAAAAAAAAACAAAACGCAAACATCAACACGACCAACTGGCAACTGGACGCGTCCGCAGCGAAGCGAACGAATCCACGTCATACATCCGGGACATAATCCAGGCGATGCAGTTAACAGCATGTAAACCAAAAATGGTCTTCCGATGACAAACACAAACACATTTGCCCATCCCCCCGAGAGGGTTATTTTGTCGAAATTGTTCAAATTAATTTACTTGCCGCCGCCGCCCCGGGTTTGTTTGCGCGCGAGCCTATAACGTATTTATGAATTTTATTTTTACGCCCGGGTTATTGATGACCGCCGAATGGGCGTGGAATCAGACGCATTTACTCGTGCGTCGTTAAGTATTGCGAGGCTGGGGGGATTTCTGATTTCGACGACCGATCGGGCGAAACGGAGTTATCAATTTGGACAATGAGCATGAATTGTGGTCGAGTTGAGTGACACTTTAAAGGCAGAGCGCCGACGTGCGTCAACAAATTAAACCGATTCCCGTGGCTGTGCATTTTTATTTCCGAATCCGGGTGCAGCCCGCAGGCGGTAGGTGAGTGATGAGGATTTTCTATTTTGCTAATAGTGGATATAATTTCGAAATTAATATTGTATCGTGTACTCGTTCGTGGAGCGGATTTAAATTGGGCCATTAATTATACATGCTCTCACTCCCTGAGGCAGGGGTTACTTCAGTTTAGCAAAACGGTTTTTAATGAAGCGCTAATTATTTGATGGAGCCTGTGCAAATATTTAGTCGCATTTTCTTTCACTACATTCCTGCGTGAGTAAATATCAATTTTCTGGCACAATTTTTGGTTGAAAGCCTTAGGGACAGTGGTTGTGGTTAATTTGAAATCGGCAATTTGCGATGCACGACGATGACGATTTCCATCGGCTCTCCTTAGCTCTTGGCTCTCGGCTCTTGGCTCTTGGCTATTGGCTCTTGGAAAAAGAATGTAGACCAAATCTCACATAGTTGTCTCAGAACACCGTTGATGCCTTCATTTGTCTAAATTAGCAGAAACCTCTTCACGTAACAGGATTGAACAATTTCTGACGCATCATTCTCACATCTTCTCGGGTCTGGTCTCTAGCTGTGGCTGTGGCTGTGGCTGTGGCTGTGGCTGTGGCTCTAGTTCTGGCCCAAGCGTTGGCTCCACCCAAAGCTGCCATCGTGACTTTCTGCCCAATTCGTTGAATGTGTAAGAAAAATATATAGAAATCAAAGCGCACTAAAATATCGGATGATCTCTGATCGACTCTACTTCTTAAAAGCTTTGCCCATCGGATTCGGCATAGCAGGATAATAGCTCCTTAAATGATTCCATTGCGTCTAACAATAACTAGACTGACTGTAAAATAACGAAAAAAGGTGGGCTCTCCAAAAGCAAAACCCAAGTACACATCGGAACATGTTTAGGATTCAGACCCAGGCGTCCCTCAGACCGCCGAAGTTGAAGACCTTGAATGCTTTCCGAACAAAACTGGCGTAAATGTGATCTCAGACAGACATCGGATTGCCTCTAAATGGACTTGCTCCTACATCAATATGAATAGCCCGTGCTGTACCTGTCCAATCTGCTAATTGTACCCAGCACTTAATTTTATTGCTCTTCGCCCCACTAAACATGGTCCATAATCAAAATTACCGAATTGCCATCTTAGGGCGTTCCCAAATATTTGCACGTCGTATTTAGCCCTGCTTCCACCGTCGGCTACACATTCTTTTGTAACGACCATGAATAAACAAACAGCGCCCATAATTCCGGATTTGTCTGCACCGTCAAGTGAGCTACGCGCCGCAATTACCCATTCGCATGGAGCACACCGAGCTGTCATTATGAATGCGTGATTAAACGAACAATAAAACGGCAACATATGCACGCCTGACTGGCAAATTAAAGGAACATTAAATGAGCACAAAACCTCTGATACAGGGTCTAACATCATCTCAGCCGAGGCACACAGGCGCTGTGACTTGTGATGTCTCAATCATTTCTGCAAGCAGACCCTGCAGGTCACTCCTCTCAAGCAGGGCGCATAGCTATTTATGGGTACACCAATTATACCTTTTGTGTACACTGCCAACGTTTATTAGCCAGTCTAACAGAGAGCCTCTCGCCTGCCGGTCTCCTGACAAATTTGCATACACCTTCGTCTTCGGAGGTTCTTTTTTGATATTAAAATTTACAGAACCCACAAGGCTCATAAATATGACTCAATTTAGCTTTGATGACAGGGATTTCCGTGGAAGTGGCAGGCATGTGTGTGCGTCCCTGGGGTGGGGAAGATGCCGTCTCTGCTTGGAAACTTTTGACAAAGTATTCCCATTAGTTGCAGATCATGGCGCACACACGAGAGAAAGTCTTCCAAAAATGGCAGAAATACTCATTAGTGGTGTAAATATACACAATTCTGCGAATGTTCGTTTACGTATTCCCACGGTGGGTGCGTGTGCCCAAGGAAATTAATAGGAACATGCACAGTCCTTACGGTAAAGCCTAATTTAAAGTTATTTTCAGTTTACAATTGAAATCAATGAAAGTCTCGTTTGTGTCAAGTAGGAAATAAGCGAAAGAAATATGCCATTTACTGGGAGAGGAAATTTATTTTGTCTAAGTCACGGTAGACGTTGAGGAGCTACGCTGTGAGTTTGAGGTTCGTTTGTGGCGAGAGACAAAATGTTACTCTTCAATCTTACACCTAGAATATTTTGCGACGTCAGACTACTTAATCAGTCGAGTAAACACAAAGGGGACTGTGGCAAGGACTGTGATGGGGTTCGTTAAGTTTCGTTCAATTTTGCTTAAAGAAGGTGTTGCGCGGTATTGGGTGGAAGGGCATTGAAGGAATATTGAAGATTTTGCTGAAATTGCTTTGAGATACTCTTCATTCACCAGATTCCGAAATTACCAGGGGTAGCCATGATCGGGTGGATGATCACGCTGGCGAAACGCTGCATCTTCGCACTCGGAAGACCACTGAGGAATAAAGGCATCTCTCGAAGAACCAAGATTTGCTTATAGAACACCTTGACAGTCATAGTCCTGCTGCATGTCACCGAAGCATGGACACCAACTAAAGCGGACATGGATATTCTTGGTCGCTTCGAGAGAAAAGTCCGTATGTACGGACGTTGTTTGGAGGAGAAGACCGAACGACGAACTGTACGGGCTGTACAGCGACATCGACCTGGTCAAACGAGATCAAATCTCTCGTCTCGGATGGCTAGGTCACGTCGAGCGAATAGACACCAATGTTCCGGCCCGGAAAGTATTCGACTCCAACCCCGAGGGACAACGGGATAAGGGAAGACCACGACTATGCTGGCGCACGCAACTAGAAGTTGACCTGCAAAAGTTGAACGTGCGTGGCTGGAAGCAACTTGCCCAAGACCGGGCTAGATGGAGAGGCATGTTGGTTGAGGCCCAGGCCCACACCGGACTGTAGCACCAATCAAAGAAGAAGAAGAAGTCATAGTCCGGCAGCTCTTGGTGACCAGATGAGCATCATATGAAAAGAAATTTGAGTAGAACAGCAATAGTGTGGGATGTACAATATGTCCACCTACTTTAGTTTCGAGCTACATTGCTGCCATTTTGTATGAAAGAAAACACTTCGGCTTCTTTGGCAGTGCTTAAAATGAGCGATATAATTTTTTAGTAATGAAGTTTGGTTTGGTGTTTTTAACGGCGACTTGACGCAGCCCTGGAGAGAATATGCGAGTGGTGTCGTGATCACACGATTGGGACGACTAATTGTAGAACGTACGCAGTGTGTCGACAACTGTGGCGATCTATCGATGTTGTCGAGGTCTGGACACAGAAAGTCGTTCAACATCCTTTTGAGACCATGGCTCGTAAGAACGCCTCTTTCCTCAGCTTACTTGCTTACTTATCAGGCAGACGAACCACGAAGGATTTGAGCCTGAGCAATTGCTGCCTTCCATCCGTGACGGTCTTGGGCACGCTGCTTCCAGTCATTAAGGCCAAGCTGTCTTACAACCGCGATGACTTGGCCTCTGTACCGGAGGTTCGGTCTTCCTCTCTTTCTCAAACCAGGAGGCTCGGATTCGAAGACCAGCTTTGCTGGGCGTTGTTGTCCATTCCCTCGATGTGGCCGAGCGAATGTAGTCGACGGATTTTTGCCTTCCGGACTACATCCACATCCTTGTACAGCTCGTACAGTTCGCGGTTGTGTCTTCTCCTCCATTCGAGTTCATCACAGACGGGACCATATATCCGAAGTAGAATGTTTCTTTCGAAGGCACCAAGTATCAGCTCTGCAGTCTTGCTTACTGCATGCAGTTTAAGAGTGTTATAGAGCATGACTTAGGTCCTTCGAGTCAGGAGTTTCGAGCCCGGTTGTTTTCACAAACCGAAGTAACATCGGTTGCCAAGGGCGATTCTACATCGAATCTCCACTACGATGTCATTCGTGGAGTTTACATTTGCCTCGAGGTAGCCAAGCTCCTTTACGAACTGAATTTCCGCAATTAATTGGTTGTGGTCGACCCGACCGTAAGTTGTGGGGTTGGGACGGACAAACTCCTTTACTACTACCTCGAAATTATAGCTGTCGATTGTAACGTTTGGGCCTAGCTGGTGTGCCGCGGATCGTCATTTGCTCGAGAGCATTTATTTTGTCTTGTCCTCGTTGAGCTTTAGACCAGCTCGTTTCGCCTGTTCCTCAATTGCCGTGAAAGCTTCCACTACGGCGCGTGGTGACCACTTCCTCAGTTTAGAAGTAATAATCAACACAATGACAGTATCCATTCGTACCAAAACTAGGACAAAAAATCACAAGATCCGAAGAGAATAAGAGCTTAGATTAAATGGGACACCAATACCGAGATCAAGCACAGACTTACTCTTGCCAATCGCAGCTTCTTTGGGCGCAGACACATGAACGCTATTGAAAGCGGATGACGAAACCTTGGTTGGTTTGAGAGAAAAGTTCTGCGTGCGATCATTGGTCGTGTATGCTTTAATGGCGTCTGGATTAGAAGTGCGGGATGTACAGCGGCATGCATCTAGTTAAGCGTGTTCGAATCCGACGCTTAAGTAGAGCAGATGGACACCAAAGCTCCGGACCGAAGAGTCTTCGATACCGAGCCATTGGGACAGCGCAACAGAGGACGTCCTAGCACAAGACGGCGCACACAAGTAGAAAAGGACCTCAACCAACTTGGTGTGCGCAGCTGGAGGCAGCTGGCGAAAGATCGTGCTGGCTGGAGAGGCTTGCGCAGGTTCACTTTGGAATGTAGCCCCAAACACGAAATAAGAAGAAGACGATGCCTAATCATCCATGGATGGAGAGCGAAGAATTAATACAGACAGTAACCTCCAAAGTCAGGGCAACATGCTGAACCGAGGCTGAGCTGCAGGTGTCTTTTGAAACACGTTGACCAGTGCTACATGCCAATCGCAAAAAATAGGTACCACAAATGGTCTCGATCCGATCTCTTGAACACAAACATCTAATCAAAATGATCATGCGCTCCTCTATCAAAAGAAGGTGACGCGGAGGACGACGCGGTATGTAACCTTGGCATAGCTTGTGGGAAGTGGCTTTTTTGAAATTGTTAGATGTGTCTTCTTTCAGTCAGCTCCCACGGACTGCCCAGCTTTCCTCTTTTGACTACATCGCATCTCAACGATTTAGTCTTCAGTTGAAGTCACGGGTTGGATCATTGCATCAACTACCAATAAAGCAAGGCGTCTCTTGTCAAACTGACTTTAAACTCTATTCCAAGGTTGTTGGAAATCGAAGGTGATGCCTATGCTGCCTATCTGACTGCTGCTACGTGTGTTAACTCTTCACTTCGACCATCAAAATAAGAACCAGTCACAGTGCTGCTCTTTTTTGGTCGTTCTCGTGCAGTTTTTATCGCCACAAGTAATTACTGAATCACTCATTTCTGCCGCAGCTTCCGCCTCCCAGAAGGTTACGTCACAAAAGACCCCACAATCTCGCATAGATTTGCCGAATGAAGCCATCATCACGCGCATTTTTTCATCACTTCTCCGCCCAAGACCTCGCCCCAAATGTGGATACAACTTTTCAAGGACGCGTAAAAACAAATGGATTACCAGCGCATAACTCTTGGAACGGAACAAAAGAACTTGCAAATCCGGTCAGCTACAATAATAATGAGTGTCCTTAAGCACTGCGTATTATTCATTTTCCGGTAGGTTAACCGCCGTTTTTTTTCTAGAGATCCACGTACTCCAGTTCCTTAGATTTGCAGCGGTCATGCTGTGGAATGGATTTGTCATTTTAATTCTTTTTTTCTCCCGTGGTTGCGTCAAACAACATCCCAGACGACCGTCAATGAATTTAAAGAAACACAAAATAATTCATTTGCCCGCTTTTTTCGGTTCAGTTCTGTTGACGATTAAGCTGCGTCCACTTTTTCATCAAACCCAGATTCAGCTTGTTATTTTTGAGTTGATTCAAGCGTTCGGCAGCGCCCCGTTGTCCGCATGTCCAACTTTCGTCATTTCCTTGAGTGAAGCGCAAAATAAAAAAAAACACAAAAAATGAAGAAAAAATTACACAACAACAAGGACGAATTGTATCCAAATGAATGGAATAGAAATTGAGTAACCGATACCCCAGACCAATTCGAGATATTCCCCCACGTCCACCCTCCCCCTCAGTAATTGGAATTGCATTTTTTCTTCTTTAACAATTTCCGTTTTGTTAGCTCTTCAGCGATGTCGCAGTAAAAGGTTGCTCTCCACTTGATGATAATGTGGCCGTAGCATGGTGTGGTGCAGGGGCAAAGAAACTTTTTCATTTCCATTTACGTATGTACGTTTATATTGGTGAATAAAGTATCGACGGGAAAAACAGGAGACTGTGGACGGGATGAGGGGCGCACACAGAGCTGCACGAAAAGATTCTCAAGGAAAACTTTTACAAACTGTATCGCAATCGATGTCCATCGTTTACTTTGCCGTAATTGAATTTTGGTTAACGAGCTGCCAGCTCAAAGATATTCTTTAAAAAGTTTTTTTTTCTCTGTTTTCCTTTACCTCGCACCTTTGCTTTCCTGTGGCAAGCGTACACGTGGACATGCACATGCTGTACACAGTCGCGTCCATATATTCTGATTATATCGCCTTACCACTTCTGCGGATCTTCTTTTTTTGCGAATTTAATAGCTTATTGGTTGCTGGAGTTGAAGGCGGATACGGTGGGGTTGGGCAGTCACAGAAGCGACTAATTACACGGTCGGCTTCGTTAAGCTCGGCGGAGACAGCGATCAGGGCAGTGGGTAGCTAAGGTATAAATCCAGGGAGGTACAGGATGGCGGAGTGGGCAGGGTCTAGAATATCGATGATAGTCCATGAAGAGGAGTAATTGTATGGTGGCGGCATTCCTAAAGTAGCAACGTTCATTCACACTGTTTTTTCGCTGAACTCCTTTACTGAATGACAAGCACAATTGAGAGCACAATGATCAAGACGATATTACCTTTAGGCTGACTTGTGGAAAAAAGCGCGTAATTAGAGCATGCCAGGCCTCCTCAGTTCCTACATGCCTGTCGACTAATTATCCTACTAACCGTTGTCATTATGTGACAAGGCAATGGCTACACATGTGTCGAACAGGCTAGAAATAAAACACACGTGAATGAACGCTTTTGATGTCAGTATGTTCCTGGAACACTGGCTGCCTCACAGCTGCAGTGGTCAATTGTGATGCTCTGCTCGGCACCATTATGTTGGCCCTCTGTAGTAGAGTTGAGGAGCACCAACTTGGCTATCCGCGGAGGTTATTCTTTCAGCGGCCTAGAAGAAATGTTGTATGTCTACATACCTCAGATTGCAAGTCCTAAGAAATCAGCAATCAAATAGCTCATTGATTCAGTAACCACCAAAATTGCATAGATATCTGACAAAAGAAATTGTTGGGAAATACAATAGAAAGCAATGAACTGAGGTTTCTTGGAGATGGAAAGTGATTGCTCAAGGGACACAAGGAACAAGCTGCCACTCACCCATAACTCAACCATATCATGCAATAGCTTCCTCATTTGCCCCCTGTGTCAGTCTTTTGAGATTTGGATGCAGGAAGAGTTGCTACGTTCGAGTAAGGTGGTCGATTGAACCTCAATACATGATTACGTGTAGAGAAAGGTGGTCTCTGAATTTCACAAAAACTCTTGTTTTGACAAGTGAGTCAATACGGTCACACTTCAGCGAATGTTGGTCCAACCTAAAAAGTCCCGAACACTCGAGAAAATTTAAGCTACGTAGATGGCAGTCTAACCACGGTGAAGACTCATAGTGAGGTGTATCGATAGCTGGTTGATTAAGTTCACTTTTGCACACGAACGATTGGAAATATGCATGCCTCCTGTCACGAGTAACTGACACTTGTTAGAGGAAAACCTTTCGAAATTCGTTCATTACCCGTGGTCGTCGCTGCTTACCAGGAGCACCCGTGACCACTCATTCATGCTCCAGCTTATCGTTCGTGCTTCTTTCATTTCATAGCAGTCTTGCCACTTGCAGGAGTCAAGCCGATGCCAAAACCCAATCGTGAATCAGCTGCTTTCTCGTATCCAACTGCCACAAGCTCACTAGACCACCACACCATCGATGCCATCACCACGTTGACGACCACACAGCAAGCACAAAACAGGAAACGTTTAAGGAGAGTGGGTTGTGCCCCATCCAATTTGCCATTTGATAAATGCTCAGCTTTGTAGGAAAGTACATGTACTGGGCTTATGCTCGTCTCTGATTGTTCGTGCCTAGAAAATGCTTGTCAAACTTTGCAAGTCGGAGTCGGCACAAATCTGTACAACCTCTCCACTTGCATGTGACCATATACGACGAGTGGATGCTGTACAATAGAAGGGGCGATAAAATGCTTCTCGAAACAAATAAATGGCAAACAAGATCCACGACATTGTCTTGGACTATCTTCCGACCAGAATTCGTGAGACACCCACAAATGCAGATTTTGGATGAGCATAACAACCTTAAAAAAAGTACCCTTTCAGACTATCCTTGCACAAAAAAAAAACACAAAACTCGTCTGATGCCCTTCAAAGTAAAGTGCTCATCACTTACTGCTCGCATTGAAAACACACTTAACGCGAAAGAATAATTAAAGGCTCTTCTAATCAGAAATGTTCATCTTGTCCTTGTTTCAAGTCCTGCAGCATATCAGCCCATTAACGTGTTTCGCATTCATGTAGGCTCTTTTAATTACATACTTTCAATTACGTTGTTGTGACTCTTTTCTTTTTCCCCGCCTTCGCCTCCACCTAAATGTGTGTTTTTTTGTTCCTAAATTCTCTTGTTTCACTTTGAAGTGTCAGAAAGAACCACAAAAACTACCCGCACACAAAAAAAGCTGAGAAAAAAAAACGAAATGGAGACATAATTGAAACACAGTTCCTTACAGAGCGCATAGCTGCGCAGAGGCAGAAGAATGAGAAAAAAACCCTACCAGTTATGAATGCAAACGAATGCAGTGACTTCTTGCATCTGCAAGGCAGAGCAAAATAATTTACCACGCGCAAGCCTTGAATTGAAAGGCATATGCTGTGATTATGTCTAGTTGCGGGAACAACAACACTCGTGCAGTGCTCTCGAGCCACATGCATATTCTAAGAATTTTGTTATTTTATTTAATTTTTCGTTACTTCTTCCGGCTAGGCGATGCTGCTGCGCATGCAAATATGCAAAACGGGGACTGAAACATAAATATTCAGGAGGACCAACGAGGGGACGTTGAAGCGCGTAAAAAACAACACAAATCTCTGAGATAACACAGCAGTCCGTTTCGGTCTTTTTGTTTTGTGCACAATCGTGTGGTACATTGGTCTAATTGTGTGTTATTTGGCTTTTAAACTCGCTATTTTGAGTTTCTTTTTATGGGAAGTACGTGGTATGACGGACTCTTCTAGACTTTGTCCGCTTTCTATGTTTCAGCTGTCGAAGGTGCCAATGACGTTCAGCTGACAAAGTGTTCACTAAGGTTTGGCAGTAATTGCCTGGATCGTTTCACACTCGCCGAACATTCAATTTAAATTCATAAAAAAAACGATGGGAGATAAGGCAAAATAAATGTGTACTGCAGAAGGGAATTATTGGATTTTTATTATTGAGCTACTCGTTGAAGCCAAAACCTATAGAGAAATAGGAAGAAAATTGTCGGTAGAGCTCACTCGTCAGGGCAGAGAGTTGTGGCTAACTTTGGTTCAACTTCTTCTTCTTCTTCTTTGGCTAGCGCTACAGTCCGGTGTGGACCTGGGCCCCAACAACATGCCTCTCCAGCCGGCACGATCTTTCGCCATCTGCCTCCAGCTGCGCACACCAAGTTGGCTTAGGTCCTTCTCCACTTGTGTGCGCCATCTAGTGCGAGGACGCCCTCTGTTGCGCTGTCCCAATGGCTCGGTGTCGAAGACTCTTCGGGCCAGAGCTGTGGTGTCCATCCGCTCTACATGACCTAGCCATCTTAAGCGTTGGATCCGAAGGCGCTTAACTAGGTGCATGCCGCTCTAGTTGTGTACAGTTCGTACAGTTCGTGGTTGAATCTTCTCCTCCAGACGCCATCAACGCGAACCGGACCAAAGATCGCACGCAGAACTTAGCTTTCAAGACGACCAAGAGCTTCCTCAATAGCAGTCCATGTGTCCTCGCCATAGGGCAGGACAGGGATGCTCAGAGTGTCAACTTGGTGTTTCGAGAGATTTCTCTGTTATTCAATTGTCTCGTGAGCTCAAAGAATCAGCGATTGGCTTGACTTGATCTCGGTACTCGGTACTGGTCTGTGGCTGTATACTGGACTATTAGGCATCGTCACGGGAATACAAACATGGAGGTGTGCTGCCCTGGCACGTGCTAGAGTTACGAAACGTGCTCCCCTTGAAAGGGTTAGGGACTGCGATAGTAAGTCTTGGCGATACTGACCGTACAGTCATTAATCAGAATGCATCAGAATGTTGAAGCTGCTCCGAACGTTCGCTGAGTTGACATAGAAAGATTTTACACGGGAAAGCAAACACAAAACAACTTACTTACCTTCAGTTTCAGTTTGGCTTTTCCCGTGAGCACACGTCCCAACTTAGCAAAAAAGCGTTTTATTGAGAATCATTACTAAGCTGAGTACTGATTAGTCAAAAACCACGCATTGACAGGAATAGGCGTGCTTTTTGGTATATCGTGGTTACTCCTGACTTATTGTCAAGCTAGTAGCAGCAATTTAAACATGTTGCGTGACCCTCGTGCCTCAGGAGGGAGCCTTCCAGATGGAAGGCTAATCCGGCAGAGCTTACGTTTGCACTGACGATCCCGCAAAGTCTTGAGTGAATTGTGAGTACATTCGGATTTTGAGAGTTTTCGTCAAGACGAAGTAAACTCCATTGAATCCATTAAACCGAGTTGAATTTCTGTCAAACTGAGTTGCTGAGGCATCGAATCTTCCAACCATTCGATACGGTGTACACACAACTCGGTTGACTCGGTTCATCGACTCGAATTGGCCATCTCTAAATTCCACAACATAAGTACAAACTTTATCTCGGTGTGATGTGAACACACAATACGCTTTGATTGTTTAAGACAAAGTGACCGAGTTGTACTGCCTCAAATACAATACATGTTTAGATTTCAGTTTCGGTTCTGTTTCTTATGAGAGGCTTACGAACATGTGTTACGGCCATGTGTGATGTGACCAGTTGTCTACCTGCTTTTCTCTCGCTGTTTCTTTTTGTATATCTTGTGTGGCTGTTTTGTTTAGGGTTTGTTTTTTCTATGATATCTCAAACCGTGTCACAACAGTGACGCTATAGATTCAAAAGGGTCTTTAAAGTGTGCCAAGCTATCCCGAGTTTGGCTCGAATAAGTTTGACTGTCACACCTATTTTGAATTGCGTGAAACTCGGTTCGGTTCGGTTCAATTCCAACTCGTGTCGACTCGAGTCAGAAAAGTGTCGGGTTTGCACATCTGTAGTTTCGTCTACAGCCGGAAAATGTCCATCCACAGTGCAAGTTTCTTTCAATCAATAAGACCAAGTTGTCTTATATCCACAATTGGTTGGTTATTGTTGGTCAGTCATGGGCTCCTTTTCGATTCACTAGGCTTGCATTCGACTATTCATTTTTAGCTGCAACATGCCCTGCACTCAGTGTGGTCGGGGCTTTCTTCGGAAGTGGCAGATTCTTGATTTCGTTCCTTCGTAGACAGCTCTGTACTCCTCGTAGAGTTCGCTCTTCTCTTCCATTCTCCTCCTTTCTGACAGAACTCGTCATCCGACGTTGAATCTTATTCGAAAACTCTTAGAATCAGCTCTGCCAAGGTAGAAGTTTTCAATGGCAATGGCCGGAGGGACAAACTACCCACCCACAGCCAGAGCCCTATCTGCCCCCCTGATACTTCCAATCGAAACCAACCAAAATGAAATGCAAAGAAAATAATTCGTCTGCACCTCAAATTACAGTCTTGATGAAACATCATCCGCACAGGGAAGTGCCATCCTTGAATAGTGCGATGACATGCCTCCCAAGACATCGCTCCTGCACCCCCAACTAATCCAGTTAATTACAAAGTCAACCCTAATGCTCTCTTTTTGCGTCCTCATCCACTTTGGCAGCTGCGTGAAAAGCCGTCGGAAAAAATGGGACGACCCGGCGAAACAAGTTTCCTTGCACACACCTCCTCATCGAATACTTCTTAATTTCCCAGCACAGAAGACTACGCATAGTCTTACATTTTTCTACGCTCGTTACTGAGGCAAATTTATTTAGCATTTTTTTTCTCCCATTTCGTGTTGTTGTTTTAATTTACATTTAATTACGGATTAAATTAATTAGATGGCGGCCGGGGTAATTGCAGAGCATCCTTCAGAGAGCAGCCGCATTTGTTCAAGTTGCTCATCAACTTTAAGGCGAAGGACTTTGCGGTGGAGAGCATGGAGGGCGACTTCTTCAAAGTTGAATGATACATCTCGCGTGAAACTTGTCATTTATTTATTTCTTTGCAGCGCGAGCGTGCCCATTAGACTTGGAGCACTTTGAGAGGAGTTGTTGTGGGCTTAGTTTTTTTTTTCTGTGGAAGAGTAGTTCTCGAAAGAAAATAATGTCATGGGCTTAATTATAGAATTTGCAATTGTAGTGACGTTCTTTTAGTGAAGATTATCGTAATGCGAGTCCACCTTCAGCTGGATGGGTGTGAGGGAGACTAACAATTTGGGTACACGACTTAGCTAAGCACATAAGCTCGTCAAGTACACATTTCTTTTACATTCACGAATTCTTAAAATTGAATACAGTGAAGCTTCTCTGTAGCAGAAACCAGCTGGACCTTCATGATTGTCCGTTAGGTAGAGGTGTCCGTTCTGGAAGGGTAAATGCTATGGAAGCTGACAAACTGCTAGCATCATTTAAAACATCGGGTGTCTTACAAGTAATTGAAATAAGAACGTACACATTAAATTTGATGAAAATCTAGCTGTACTACGTGCGCGCTGCAGCGCATTTTACAAGAATCAGAAAAAACATTTTTTGAGAAAAAAATATTTTTGTTAAAAGAAAGTTTTTTAATATATGTAGTCATCAATGGCACGCCAACTACGCATGTAAACAAAAATTAAAAAAGTGATGTCGAAACTCTTGCCAGACAATTCTGAACAAAGTTTCGAAAGACATCAGTGTTCTATCTATCAGCATTTAAGGGTCATAATGGACAAACAAGTGAAGAAGTGACCAGCGTGGCTCTCAAAAAGTGTCGAAACTAACCCGCATTCAAGTCGTACAAAGATTGAGCCCATTGTGTACACATAAAGCGAAGGAATGGATACACTCAAAATTTACAACTGCTCTTTAGACACTGAAATTAATGACCGTGGCCGATATGTAGGGTGTCCATTGTAAAGGGGTTGAAACACGTACATATGTATATCTCTCTACCTTCGTGATGGGATAATTACGAACTGTTCGTAGAGAGTGGCGTCCCTTGTTGAAGGGTGTCCATAAAGAGAAGTTTCACTGTACTTCATTTTGACCTGGTTCATCATCGCACCCATTGTAGTCAACTGCGTCTGAATGCCAATAAGCCTTCATTCAATCTAAGCTATTGAGTACACTACCTGCTCAACGTACATCAGAAAGACGCCGCTTATACAGACATGAGAGTTCTGCTCAATCGTCTATGGATGGTGAACAATCTCATGTGCGTCACCTTGACTAGGACGTTTCTTGACATTGCAGATCTTTCTCGGCTCGTTACCGACGTTGCGGCGGGAAAACTCTATCGGCACCCTGGTCAGTCTGACGGGTCCAGCAGCAACGGCAAAACTGACAATGGCGCTATATACGTAGCACGTCTCTCCGCACACTATCATATACGGACATGAAGTCGCCGAATGTACTGGTAGGGAGCATGCAGCAGATCACTTGGCGAATTTGGGAGGGCGAAAGCGTCCCCGCTCCATAAGCCCCATCCACAAAATAAGCGATCATACCTCTTCCAACAACTACAGAGATAGATCCCTGCTCAACATCGCCTACAAGATCCTATCCAGCGTACTGTGCGAACGTCTAAAGTCATTTTGCACCGCACTAATCGGCACGTACCAGTACGGCTTTTGGCCCGGCAAATCGACTATAGACCAAATCTTCACACTAAGGCAGATCCTGGAGAAGACCAGCGAGTTTCAAATCGATACTCACTATCTTTTCATCGATTTTAAAGCCGCATACGACAGCATTCATAGTAAGGAGCTATTCGAAGCGATGGCCGAATTCGGGATCCCGGGAAAACTGATCCGGTTGTGTCGCACCACGCTAACACATACGCCATGCACCGTGCAGTTCGGTTCAAAAACCTCTGAACCGTTCGAAACCTGCACCGGATTTCGGCAAGGAGATGCGCTGTCGTGTGATTTCTTCAATTTTGTACTGGAGAAGATAGTGCGGCGGGCAAAAGTCAACACGGAAGGCACTATCTTCTACAAGTCAGTCCAGTTGATGACATCGACATTATCGCGCGGTCCCAACGCGCCGTTTTTGACCACAACCAATTAATTGTCGGAATTCAGTTCGTAAAGGAGTTTGTCTACCTCGTGGCAAATGTCCACATCGTAGTGGCGAACCGACGTAGAATCGCCCTTGGCAACCGGTGCTACTTCGGTTTGTCAAAATAACCGGGCTCGAAACTTCTGACCAAAGTCATGCGGACTCTTATTCGGCCTGTCCTGCTTTATGGTGCCGAAAGCTGGACATTATGTAAGACTGCAGAGCTGATTCTTGACGCCTTCGAATAAAAAATTCGGATATATGGTTCCGCCTTTAAGGAAGGTGAATGATGGAGCAGATACATTCGCGAACTCTACCAGGTGTACCAGGATGTAAATGTAGTACAGAAGGCAAAATTGCGTCGACTACACTAGTCCGGTCACGTCGAGCGCATGGACACCAACGCTCCAGCTAAGAGGGTCTTCGAATCCGAGCCTGGTTCGAGAAAGAGAGGAAGACCGAACCTCCGGTATAGAGACGAAGTCATCGCGGTTGTAAGACAGCTTGGCCTTGATGATTGGAAGCAGCGTGCCTAGGACCGTCAGCCATGGAAGACAGAAATTGCACAGGGGCGACCCTTCATGGGTCGCCGGCCCGACAAGTAAGTAAGTATAGACCAATGATTCGGTGACTTTTCCTGGACGTAATGTCGGCAATGGTATGAGTTTTTTTTGAATTGAATCAAATTTTTCAAGAAACAAATGTAAGCAATTCTTTCTTTGGCTGAATGTTACTATTTATTGCCAAATCAGCTGTCACAGAAACCAATGTTGCAAACTTAAAGTTCGAAAGAAATAAGCAAACACCTTACAAGGGCGATGAAGAAACTGGCAACTTATGGGCCCTTGCTCACCTCAATCACATGCAGCTTCCCTCGCAAAAAAGTTGACAAGAATAACATAAAATCCGTCATAATAAATACCAACTGCTTGTAACCCCAGTCAATCGAATAATTTTGCATGCAGCTCCAATCTGGCATCAAGCCCTCACAGCAGCCAAAGCCAGCCTCCCATTCATCGTAATCCGCCGAAGAATTCATTTCCACACACTCTCGTAAAGGAAAGGAGCAGCCCATCCAAGGAGAAGATATGGCATATGCTTCCGCATCCCATACAATCCAAAATGGTGACACGGTTTCCCAAACAACGGAAAACTCATTTGAACTTTACACAGCTCTGCGGTACAGCTCCGCATCGTCGTCGCTTTAGGGCGGATCGGTAGCGCTCAAAATATTCGCTATGTGCCTCACCTCCGTGTGAAGATGACATGCCCTCACCTCGGCGAAGATAATACCGACAAAGGAAGTAATACCGGTTCACACTCCACAGACTCCCAGAGCGCACCGAGAATCACATTTATTTTGTCGTTATTGGATTTTTATGCTCGCAAAGGTGCCGGGTGTCAACTTCATCCATAAAATCTTAGTCCCTTTGATTTCTGACTGCACAAGGACGGCTCTCCATGTGCACCCGGGAGGGGGCGCGCCCCATATCGCACCTTTTTTTCTGCATCATTATTCCGCTTTTTATGACGGATGCCAAGGGGTGCATTTGCTCGTTCACTTTTCGCCGACTTTTTGTTTTTTGCTCGACGTGCACCGACGAAATATGAAGTGCTGCTCAGGAATGAGCGATAGTAAAAGACGCAGCCAAGCAAGCAAGCAAAAATCGTAAAGATAAGGCAGATAGCAGTTGTACACACTCAACGGTCCGACGAGACGTGGAGAGAAAATTGCAAGATCGTAAAAGTCAACTTAAGTGGCTACAAACTCCGGAAGGATGACGCTGTGTTGCTGCGGAAGGAAAATGGATTTTTCTTATGGATTGTCCACCGAAACGGATGAGACTTGACGTTTTCAATAACAACTTCTGTTTGGAGCGACACCGAAGGACGTCCCCGTGCTCCAGGTACAGATGTCCATCCGCCATATCCGGTGCCACGCTGATTTTTGACACTTTCATGTGCACTCACAACCGGAAGCAAGTGCTTCCCGGAAAACGATTGCCCCCCACATTGGCTGGAAGTGAACGGGGACCAAGTTGGCGGCACCTCTGCTGCAGTGATGTCGTTTAACTTTTAATTAACCTGTCGGCGAGAAGGAATATCATTATTTTCGCTAATGCCTGTCAGGTGGACTTTTTTTGGAAAATTTTGCTCTTGATCGTGTGCCAGTTTGTGAGTGCATATGAGAGACGTTCTCTGGGGCGTAAAATGAAACCATTCACGCTGCGTTCCCCCTTTCTTTGATTTTAAGTAAACAGAGGGGATGTCGACGTCCCGTAGGGGACAGCTTGTGTAGGGAACACTAAATTTCAGCAAAAGCTGATGATGGTCCGACGTTTTGCTTGCAATTAGTTCGTAATTGTTACCATCGTCATTACTGGGTTTTTGAATAAATTTTTAAATAAGATTCCCCACCAGCGTCGGAGAATTGTGAAGTTTCTCTGCTGCGAAGACGGCTACTTTTTTAAGTTGAAAATGTCGACAGTCTTGTTCGTGATGTTGGTGTGCTATTGAATTACAATTCAGAGGAATGGTGATGGAAAGGATGCTCCTCTGAAACAATCGTCCGTGCTTTGGATCTGTTGGCGGTTGTTGAAAGAAAAATCGAGACTAACTACATGGTTGGCTATGTTTCAACATCGAATGAAAACTCTGACAACACATTTAATACTTCAAAAAACACTTTCGTGAGTTTCGTTAAGTTTCATTTAGGTTCGTTAGGTTTCGTTCAATTTTGATAACTTAAGTGGCAGTGCCGTAGGTGGTTAATTTGTTGATTTAAGTTGAGTTTTATTGAGGTTCGTTAAGTTTCGTTCAATTTTGATAACTCAACTGGCAGTGCCGTAGATAATTGTCAAGTGGTATTGGAACATAGTCTTCGTCATTCTGGGTACTTTTCGATGCATTTTAAAAAGAGCTGAAATCCGTGTATGTCCTTGTGGTTAATCCATGAATTCGTGCTGCCATGACTCCATCAACCTGTGCCCGGTTATGACGCTAATTAACAACTTAATCTGCTTAAACTTTCTTGGTGGTCACAATTTGAATGGACTTCAGATCGTCATCAGCGGTTAGTGAACCCAATCGCAGTAGATCTTCTGCTGACGCAAGTAAGACTGCTTAGAAACTTCACGGGCTCCCCAAGTACCAAGGTTAGGAACGCACGATAGTAAAGCGGCTCTACCGTCACCGGAACCCAATGAAAAATGTCTAACGTTCGAGAATCGTTGTTTCCAACTGTTGCGGGTAAATTGTGATTTTCAAAGCTAACAGTTCCAATCGGGGGAACAATCATGTGGCTGCCTGTTTTTAACTAAGTAATCGGTGTACTCGGTGCAGTGTACCCGCTCTATCCGAGTACACTGAATCTAATGTTGGGTGAAGTACTCACTCAGTAATCAAATAGAAGGTGATTCATTCATTTCACTTTTCAAGATGTGAGTCCAATGAATAGTGAACTCGAAAAGAATATGAATGTCTCAAAACTGATTGCAAGACAGCCACTGCAGACCTGTATTTATCAATATCAAACTTGCGACTGAAAATGGTGAAGTCGTTATTGTCTGAAATTTATTCAACGAGCTCTGTTTTTTCGTGCTGCTGCATTGTCTTCTTGATGCTCTCCCACATATGACAAGAAGAAAGAGCTTAAGGACACAAATAGATCGATTTCTGTGTTGGCTCTAAAAAAATGTATCGACATAGCCATCAGTCGCAATCCTTCGTTGTTTGATCAAATCACCAAAAGAGAAAAGTTATTCAGAAATATGCGACCTAGTCAAACAGCAAAAGGCACACAACTGACCAAAACTAACGAACGGCCCATAAACCTCTTTACGACAACGTAAACATCTCCATCTGTCTCTATCTGCGTCTTCTGTGAGCATTATATGCCAATTTAATTACCCCGACATAAACCGAATGAATAAAACATTTTGAAAAAGCTCCAGACACCCCAGCACTTATGAACAGCTTTAGCCGGGATCAATTTGTCAAAAACCAAGACACCAGCCATGACATAAACTCGCCGCCCACAGTCCTAATTGCTTCATTCAACTCCGGCCATTTGCAGAACACTAAAACTGAACGCATAAAACATTCAAAACAAATCCCTCAAAAAGTGTTTACTCACCAGGAAATCCCCTTTTGCCGTCCTGTTAATCTAATGAAAGTATTACACAGTACACACTCGGACCTTTGGTAATCCCTGAACCCTTCCCATGAGATAACAACTAATAGTTATTTCGAGAATGCTTACTCATCCAGGAGCCTTTATGAATATGAGTAGATAGACCGAACCGAAGGCATGGAAAAAAAAGGATGCATCCGGTTTCCATCACCCGCCCAGGGATGGCAACAAAAGCCGAGCAAAACTGATTACACCTCTAAGACCGTCGAAGGAGGAGTGATTACTAATTTTTATAATTAATACCATTAATGTGCAGTAGTGAGGATAAATGCGAGTGCCTACATCCGATTAGCGAGAGTCGAGCAACAAGAGCGGAACGGATGGCCATCCAACGCGAGAGGGACGCATCCATCCTCTTAGTCCTTTGAGGATATCCCATAAGGATTGTCTTCGGGAACAATAATTTTATTACCAAAGTCACTTGCTAAACGTTTTTATCTTTCAGTGGCAATTTCGTCTTAAATTCTCTCCCATTCAGTCGAGTATTTATTTATGCCTTTCTTTCTTTTCCTGTATCGCTTCCTCCCTTGTTGCCTTGCTTCGTGCCCCTTCTGAGGCATCCCTCTCGCTTACTCTGTGTGTATAAAGTTTGTCTTTTTTTACAGCAAAGCAAAGTAAAGTAAAGTAAACTTGAAGAAAAACAAACAGCGCGCGGGTGGCAACAAAAAGAATTCCTAACTCCAGGGAATTATATCATGAAGTTTCTCATTTCTGGGATATAATCCGGGGATACATGTGAAATGTATACACACTCGTTCGTGTGTGTCTGCGGCCCTTGTGCGCGTACATCCACCCTCTGCCTCGCTCAGAGCTGAAATTAAGAAATTCAAGATGAAGCGGGAGCCTCTTCGAGTTCGTGTCCCTTAATATGTAGAACCACGTCCCCGGCAGAAGGATTGCAGAAGGGGGAAAATAGAAAGTTTCAAGCACACACCCACAGAGCCACTCCGTCAGATTGTGTCATTCTAGAAATAGCCTACATGGTCTAGTTGGCAGGTTCCTATTGCCCTTCATTCTGATTCTCTCTGTTTATTGAAACACTTCAATTGATTTTTGGCACTCGTCCACCCAGTCCCCACCCTCCCTCTGGACAAGCAGAACGTGCTCATGAATAATTGATTAAAAATTGTTAAATCCGTCATAAGGATAATGGCTGGAACACTTTGAAGGCTGATTGGAGGGAGAGAAGTTCGAAGAGTGTTCGCGATTGAATCCAAAAATGGGAACGATTTTGAACCACTCTCGGTCTCTGGTGGCTGAGTGGGGGGCGGAGTGGCTGATTGGGTGGCGGAGAGTGATTGCCATTCCCCCGGGGGCGGGGCGCTGGCTGAAGCATTGAGTATCATAAAGTTTTAATTTGCTCTTAATGCTTATTTTGCTTTTGTGGCATTTAATCGAATTAACCCATTAGTAGAACAAATTTGATTAGATACGCCGCGTGGCCGTGGTCGAAAGTAAGCATTGACATAATTTTACTTGAAATCTATTCGAAGGCACTCCAAAGGGGGGTTGGGGACGGGAGGGTGTCCCGTAAAGGTTGTGGAGAGATTCTACCACAGTCGCAGGCGACCACGAAGGCACACAAGATTTTGGATAACGATTTTACCAGCTGGAGAGACATGGCGGTTAAGCCACCATCTACAGCAACTACTTCTGCTTATTCGCATTATTGACATATTTTTAAGAATTACAGGTTGTAGCAGAACCCACGGTAGTGCTTGAAGCCAAATTCTTGCTCCATTCACTAAATTAATTCTGCAGTAGGCTTGTAGACTTTTCGGTCCCACTATCGTACTAAAAGAGTTGCACAGAGCCAGCTCAGTATTCAAAGGGACTACCTTCCACCAACACTAGCCCTTTAAGCGCCCACCTTTTCAGACAGAAAACAATGGCAAGAACAAGAGAGTGGCAAAAAGGAGATCTCACTGCAAACTGATTGCCCAAGAACGAGGGCGGGTACAGATGGGAAGACTTCAGTGATCCCGGTCTGCAAATTCTTGTCGCTAAGAGACGACTGTAGGGTTTTTCAAACTGAATTTGCTGTGATACACGAGATATTGAGAGGCACAAAGGAAGCGACATGCGATGGTCCATTATTGCTGATAGCCCAACATGGTAATAGCATTAGACATTCTGACATCGCTGGTTAGGTTGAGAAGATCAGTGATCGTCTGCGTACTGGTATGCAAGGAAACAAAAATGCGGAGGGCGCCGCGAAATGGGCATGGAAGCTGGGAGAATGCCTAGCAACATCGTATGAGTATACGCCGCACAGTTCCAATGGATAAAATTGGCAGACTACCTCCTGCATTAAGCCCGAGCCAGATGGGTGTGTCTGAGTATTGATAAACGTCGAGGACTCTGCGGCCGACCATGTGCAAAACAAGATCAAAAACCTTCTAAGATTCATTTGTGGATCTGGGTGATTTTCAGATTTAACTAGGTTTTGCACTTGCTAGCTATGCTTTTAGGATCATATTCATCGTCGCTTTTCGACATGATCCATAAAAAATGTCGTGGGAGTAAAGCACGCTCAAGTCTCCAGGTTCCTCGATCCTCCTTTAACTAATCCGAATTCATGCTCAGGCCAGACCAAGCTAGATTTTTATACCTGGTTTTATACCTTACCACCTCGTTTTGGCTCGAAGCAACTGCAAAAGAACAGAGGTGGATAAAACTCTGGAGCATGTACCCCGTTTCTGTCAAGTCTTAGCCAAAACGCTCTACACGATTCTGGGCCAACCATTTTTAAATCATTTAGTGATGCAGCTTCCCTAAGACCACACTAAGACCCAAATCTCTTGCTAACATCACTAGAACATTATGCCTATATAAAACTATAATGGACTTCAACTCTGTCTACTCTGTTTCGTGGTAGCACTATGTACCAGCAGGTCTATGTGAGGCTAAGGCACAACTCCCTCAGCTAAACTAACCTGAATCAATCATTGTTGTTCACGATGTAGAGAAGAAGCAAGAAACAACCGGTGGTCAAGTTATTGAGAGTCTACTCTATGCGGGCCAGTCAAGCAGCAATCCAGCAGTAGGCATACAACTGATCAAAACTAATGAGCGGCTCATAAACATCTGATCTACCAAGGGGTCGCCTTCCTGATGGACTCATATTTAAGGCACACCTCAGCAGACGAGTGGGTCATTCGTGCAATGTGACCAATCCACGAAGCATAGCTTATTCCTTTCATAGAAGCAGCTGCTCGACATTGTGTTCCTGGCGTCCTGCCGTGTTTCTCACCCTATCTCCCTCAGTAACTCCCACAACAGAAATCTCATCTCTTTAGCTTATATTCTCGATCTTTTGGTCATTACCTACATTTCAAGATTATGTGTCACTGTAGAAATAAATGCTGAGCTGAAAACCGCTAGGATACGATCAAAAAACCATACGTCTTTTGGAATTTTGAGAAGGTGCTGTGGTTGTCATATGTCTGAGCAGAGTTTCTTCTCAAAAAGTTCGGAATGTCCTCAACAGACATGGTAGTCGAAGTAACTATAGAGAGATGTGGACCATCGACCAGGTCTACTCAGGTCATATTAAAGACCACAAATAAAAGGACGATTCATCGTAGGGAGGTCGTAGTGGAGTTTCTGACTATCTAAATGGCACTAAGTGTCGTTTCTGTGCCACACACAGCTCTGATTCGAAGCTACATTGTTGAGATCAAAGATAAACAAAAAATCACAACAAACGCAGTCTGAAATTGATTGTGATTGCGATTGCAGTTCAAACTGCTATTTTTCAAAATCGCAATCGCAGTTTAAAATCACACCTACTTGCTCACGCTATCTGCAGGTTCTGTGTTGCATCTAGCTGGAGCTTTTATTACACATATAATATGGGCGGCGCTTCAGCCCGTAGATTGCCAGCCAGGACCTAGCTTCTCACGACTTTAGACGTCATAAAGACATACTCCGAACGGCCAAATTTGAGACGCTTTTTCTAGAAAGGAAATACTCGTTGAGCATTGTCAGTGACTTGAAAGAGGTGGGGCCGTGGTCATTATTTTTGTCGCGCAGACCAGGCATCGAACGTATAAGGTCAAGGTTCGACGCACATATCCATAACGCCACGGGCCATCACCATGGAGTCTGACTTGTGGTATAAATATGCTGTAGCCCCGCATGCATTTTTGCTGCTAAGCTGAGGTGGTTTTATTGGTTGTGCATTAAAGGGAAGGTCAAAAGCACTTGTATTCCTCATGGACCCACGACTGACGGGCCACCACTTTTATTTTATTATTTTTGTTATAGTCAATACTATTTTTTTTGTGTTTTCTTTTGTAAAATCGCAGACTTAAACAATGCAATTAACAAGCGGCAATCGCTGCTAGCCTACGATTATGAAATCGCAACATAGCTTATCTCCACTTGAAATGTCTCTAAATCCACCCTGAGTAGTTAAGGAAGGACATTGTTTCTAAGCTTACAGAAATCGCATCAAGTGAGTTGAAGAAGGGTCTACCAAGCGTTTGCTGTATTGCTCTGGTCACGACTTAACAGAAGCAGATGAATAAGGTGATAAGGTTTCCCTCTCAGCAGCGTTGTTACAACTGCGATAGTTTGAGTTGTGTAGGATGCTTAGCGTGTGGCAAGATCTCCTAATGTCCACAGTCCCATTACACCATCAACAATCTAGCAGTACCATGTCGAGTTCGCCGAAGGAGGCAACTGGCCATTATTTTCTTAATGTAGCACACTCAGGTAGTCTGACCCATCTGAGCCATCTGACGTAAGCTATATCAAGGACGTGAGTACAGCATTAGCTTGCATCGCGTAGGGATGTGTACTTTCTTCGCAAGGGAGCAATCGAGGGCAGATCCTTGCCGAGACAGTTCGTTGGCCTTCTCATTTCCAGAGATGTGGTTGTGACCTGAAACGCAGATAAGGGTATGAGCTCGCCTCCTATTGACGCTAGCTCGGCCGGGCATTCCTCTACAGGGTTAGACTCTGTAGTGACAGAGGCAATAGCTTTGTTGATTGCCTAGCTGTCAGTACATATGGCAACCTGCAATCTTAGCAGGATATTTGGGCTTATTTTACTAGACGACAAGCTTCCCTGGCCCTCCGGGAAGCTACAGTGGACTAGACTTCAGTTGAACTCGCCCTTAGTCGAATTTCTTTAAAACTCAAAATGTTTGCTTGCCGTATTGTATCATTCTCTTCAATTGTCCGTACAAAAATTCATTTTCTAAGTCGAACTCCCTCAAAATCGAACCAATTTTAATATCCCGTGACAATTGACTTAGAGGGAGTCCTCTACAGTTCCCCTTGCAACACACAGCAAGTGTCTTACAGGCATTTGAAACATTCAGGAATTCTGAGAACACAACCGTGTAGACTCCACAGTCCATTTTGGGGCCGTCAGTGTAAATTGACTTATAAATAAAAATTATAAGGATTATAGTTGTATTTTATTTTATAACAATTTTCTAAATTAAATATTATATTTATCAAATACAAAAAAGTTATCATTTCGAACTTACCTCCAGCCGGTGCAACACAATAAAATAGATGGGCTATCATAAGAGCCCTAAAGGGGGCAGTGATTCTCATGACGGCTATTGCAATAGCGTTTCTGCTTAAAATAGTAGAACGCTATGAAATGAATGCAATCTTATGATTCTTCGTTGCCATTCGAATAGGACGACGACGTTGATATAATATACGTAGCTAACACTATTATGAGGCGCATTGATCAATTGATTTCATTTAATTCTTCGATATATTATTTTTTTTAATTTTTTTAGGATGGTTACGAACTTTAGTTTTTGTTTTCTTGTTTCTTTCTCAGTTTTATTTGTTTTTAATATTTTTTTTATCTACGGTATTTTATTTTTTCAACGAGTAATATAAAATTTTGTTTAATTTATTCTATATTTTTCTATTTTTTAGTTATTTATTTTTTTACGTGATTACGGCAGACAGTGTGTAATGCATGGGATTTTTGAATTTGATCTATTAAATGTTTCTAGCTTTTGGGGGATTTTTGAGTGAATTATCTATTCTCAGCGCGGTTTAAGTGTCGCAGTGTTTCAACATTCAGAGGCGAATGCTTCTTACATGTTCATCATCTCATGGCAAGTTGCGATCTGAAAGTAAAGAGAGAAGGGAAAACAGTGAGTAAACTTCAAGACAAATGAATGGAGGAAGCAGTACAGCAAAGGAGTGACCCAAAATACGGCACACCCCCAATTGATTTTGAAAAATTAGGAAACGTCACCCAATGACCCGAATTCATTCAAATAGCGAGAGCAACCCGATAGCAATAATAGAGCATGCACCATTCAAAGCGAAGGTGCGCCAATAAATAATGACGACGGCGAGATTCGGTTGGCTTTGACTTCTAAAATTCAAGTGTCGGCTTTTGGGCTTTGTGCACCGGATTATTTATTGAAATGCACTTCCGCCGGTGACGTTGACTGAATTCGCCGCAATCGGCTATGATTAATTCGGGGGAGTGCAAAAATTAATTACTTCCATTCAGACGAGATGCGAAATGCCGCGCACTCAATTTGCAGCCGAAATAATGGCCCGAAATGTGCATAATCCGAACCGTGTTAATTGGCGACAATACAGTGGCCGGCTAGATATGATCTATTCATCGATGATAGCCAGGGTTTCGATTAAAATATATCCATCGACAAATAAATGGACGCTGTGAGAAAAAAAATACACAATAAATTGGTCAAGCCAGTGGCTGTTTTCTATTTTTGGTTTGAATGTTTAATGTGGACGTTTGCACACATCGGCGAGTGTGTGCAAATACATTCTTTATTTGAATTGCGAGTGCGGTTTGCGGTTTGAATGCAACCAATTAGGCGAATGACATTCGGTCTCAATTGCTTTAATTCGCGGTGGTTGTCCATCTTCCTGACTTGCTGCAGTAAATTACGTTCGAAATATATTCAACGGGTCGGCGGCGCTGTGGTGTAAATAGGTTTCGTTTTTTTTCACAATATTTTGCCAATTACGATGTAATCGCTTTTCGTGGAAAAAAAATCAAATATATTTTGAAACTGAATTAACATGGGCCGAGTGGGGCAAAAAAGAGGAGCCTGTGAAGCGTCATGGTCGATTATAAAATCATATCACAGCTAGAATTAATGTCACGGCGAAAATCCATATAAGCGAGCACAAGGCTGTACGTAAGGTTTACGTTGCAGGGCACTAAAAAATTGTCAAGGTTTTGATCTCATTAAAGGTTGATGATGTACCAATCATTGTCCATTTTCAACAAATCACTAAAAATGTGAGTATTGATGGGATAGAGCCTCTGATGTCCCTTTTAGACGGAGGTCTTGCTGTGGTGCAACACAATGATGTCATTCCACTCGTGCACCGAGATCGAAAATTGTGTCTACATACAACAGAGGGATCAATGTGCATTCGAAGAACTTCCAAGAGGTGTGTTCATAACACACTTCCTTATCCAAGACCTGACATCTACCCATGAAATAAATAAACACTATTGCTTCGGTTAGTAGCTGCTTTTCCCACATATTACAGGTCCTTGAATTTGACAGGCATTGAAGTAGAGACTGCGAAACAAATAGGAGGTACCATCGAATGAATAAAATGAAATGTGTTATTTTGTTTGAATGTTCACCATCGTAAGGACATGTTTCACTGTAATTGTATGTACTTCTTGTATCGAATTTCGTAAAGCTAATGATCACCCCTAAGACTCTACATTGAAGGTGAAGTTTATAAATCTCGGAATCTTTTTCACGAGTGATTGATGATGGATCAACAATGCTAAACTTTAAGATTGACAAAGCTGGAAACAGCCAGGCCAAAAAGCCTACAAAAAACCGAGTGAAACCTTCACAAGGCAACTTCACCCAGAACTACTGCGAGAAAAACGCCCAAAATACGAGCAAAGACACGGCAAAGAAAATTTACATAGCCAGCCAATACTAAATTTAGAAGGAATAAATAACCTTCTCTGGTTATTGAGTAGTGAAATTAATACAATTTTTCGAGTTAAAAAAATTATTAAATTCTGCGTCCGGACGACTCCATGTCCGATAACAGACTTATGTCTATATTTGCCATTCCAAAAGTGGACCCGATTTCGGCAAAGAGATGGCTTCAATTTGGTGCAAGGGAAGAAAGTGCGGCTGGCAGCTGTAAACACAAAAGGCACAAGTTAGTTCAACTGTTGGACTCCGCATATGACGTTGACATCTTTGCGCATTGCAAAAGTGCCTTAACAGTGATTGACGAACAAACAAAACGAGTTTCAATAGGAATGTGTACAAAACAAAGTATATGCTGTCAACTAGGAAACATTGCGTCACATCTGGAAGAAAACGTCACAATCGAGAGATAAATCCATTCCGTTGCAAACAGAAGCTCCCCAAACGACATACATGCTAGTCTAGAAAAGGTAGAGAAACAAGAGACAGAATCGCCCTGGGAAATAACGGCTACTTTGGTAGCTCCTCGAAGCAACTGGGCTCGAAACTCGTCACTCGAAGGACCAAAGTCATGCTCTACAGAACCCAAATTTTGTCAATCCTTCTATGCCGAGTCAAAAGCTGGGTGATAGGCATGATTAAAGCAGGGATTCTTGGTGTCTTCGAAAAAAAAAATTCAACGTCGGATAATAGAAGACAAGCCGCGAGTTCTACGAAATGTACCACGATGGGAATGTAATCCGGAAGGCACTCAGGGTATTCATGTTATTTTGAGCAAACTCAGAAATGTTGTGAGTTATAATTGGAAGACGCTGACTGTCGACATTGGGGTTGGAGTGCCTGTTCTCGGTTAGAGCGGTTTCCGGTTCGAATCTCAATGAAAGCAAAGGTAATACGCTTAATCCCGTTTTCAAATCAGGTCTAGTCAATCGAAATCGGACTTGTGTTTGTTAGAAAGGGAGTTTTGATGAGTTTCCAGAGAGATTAAATTTCAACATGTTAGTGGAGTCACATTGCAGCAAGTAAAAAGAATTATATATATTAGTCCTTTTCACGAGTGATGGAAGGAGTAATCATGAGTCTTCCCTTGGTATCAATTTTCGAATAATTTGGAGGAGGTGTCGTCAAAGGGAAGATTTACCTTGGTGTCAAAGACAAATTAGCCTCTTTTTAACACAGTTTATATTCCACATGTGGTCATGGCTAGTACCCAAAAGAGTAAGATCGAATGAAAGCTACCGAAATGCTCGTGCTGTTGCGGGATAGTGTGGGAATTACGAAGAACATAATTTTGAGCACCTGCTTCTTTGAATGGAAAGGGCTATGTGTTGATGGTTTGGGTACGTGGCACAAATGTCCCCATCATCACCACATCCGCGGCGTACCTTCAATCAGGTAGGCGACCAACCGGCAGACCATGGAAAATGTGGTGAGACAATGTTTAAAAATTCGTCTGGTTGCGACTGAGGGTAAATCCTGATGTGTTAGAGTCGATGGTCGAGGCCTCCTGTGGCTGCTGATCATCGGGACTATCATTTGATTCCATTTGGACAGAGCAAATCATCTCAGACGTCAAAAGGGGAGATATAATACACAGACGTAGATGGGAAGATGTTGTTGGTTGTTAACTCGATTTGCTGTTTTAGTTGGTATTCGGTAAGATTTTCAAAACAATTATTAACAGTTCGCCTCCAACTCTTTGAGAAAACGGAATAAAAAGTGTCCGCCTCTAAGGTGCGCACACTGGAGAAGGACCCCAACCAAGGCTTTGGTGTCTGTAACTGCAAGCAACTAACAACATATCGTTCCAAAGACGAACGGTTGCTTGAGTCCAAGACTTTTGAATAAATTAGTCGATGACGGAAGTTTGGAGAATTTGATTATGACTACAGTCTGGCAATCCAACGATCCAACGATTGAGATGGCTAGGCCATGTAGAGCGGATGGAAACCAATGCTCCAGCCCGAAAAGACTTCGAGTCCACCCCACGGCACAGTAGAAGAAGATCGCGACTCAGGTGGCGCACGCAAGTGGAAAAGCTCCTCAACCAACTATGCGTGCGAAACTTGCGACAGCTGGCTAAAGATCGAGCTAGCTGAAGACGCTTGTTGGTTGAGGCGAAGGTCCACCCCGGACTGTAGCGCCACCTTAAGTAATTAAGTAACTGTCTGGCAATACATGTAAGGGACACCAGAGGTGGAAGTTGGTTGTCTATAGTACTTGATTTCTGATTTCAAGTCACATTTTTTAGCCTGTCTAATATTTACTATGTTTTTAACATTTCAAGTGTGCACAAGGTTTTTTAAATTTTTCTGTTGCTTCTTCTTCGTCGTCATCTCAGTCACAACGGCACGATTTAAAGAAGTTAGCACCACGCTTGCAAAGGGGTGCACGCGCACAGGCATCCTCGCGAAAAACATTCGAAACTGTTGCATGGACATACGCCAACTGGGAAAAAACCTGGGCATATGCTGACATTTCATATTTTCATATTTATTTGTTCGAATTTTATTGAATTCATTTTTGTATTTTTCGTTTTTATCAAAATCTGCATCTGACGTCTGAGATGCGATCGTGAGAGGTTAACTAAAAGTCGGTTGCCCACTGTCCCCAACAAGCTTACGTCAGTGTTTTTCAGTGCAGGTGCACACAAATTAAGCAAGAAATAGGAAGAGCTTGCTTTTTCTGTGGCTGTGACGTGACAAAATGTTCCAGAACCTCGCTGCTCACATTGACTGGAGCTTAAAACAGTTTGACGCACTAGTCCTAAAGCTGCCACTCGTAACCATTCCGAAAGACAACACGCACCAGTATCTTTCAGGCAGAAGTCTTTGCTATAGAGAGATGTGTTCAAATAAATCTTGAAAGGAACTATGCAAACTGCGACAAGCAAAAATGTCAGACAGTCGTGCCGCTATCCTGGCACCTGACTCCTACATCATCAAACCAAAGCTTGTTTGGGAATGTCTTAAGAAGCTGAGCTGGAGTAACAGGGTTGACTCAGCTGGATACCTGGCAACACAGGGATAGATGGCAATGAATTGGACGACTCCCTAGGAGAGGAGCATCGGAACCTTTTGTAGGCCCCGCACTCTTCTGCTCAGTAAGAGATCATGTTCTCAGAGTTCAGTTCAGGTCACTAGAAAGAAGGAACCGAGCAGAATCCTGGACCAACGCTCATGGCATGAAGCAGGCCAAGAAACTTGTTTAAGACACGGGGAAACAATTCATTTGCCAACGATGCATTTCATTTCACAAAATTGCGACACACACAACATCAACTAATTGGCAGATAGTGCGAAAATGGAGACGGCGTATTTAGTTCGACATAAGTTCAGCACACACAATTTGAAGACGTTTATTTTGCATTATTTTGCAGACTTCCGTCAACACAACCGAAAGAGGTTCGAGGCATGTGTTAGAATGAGCAAGGCTCCGTATCCAGCCTTCCTTACAGGGCCTTGAGTCTACAGTTGCGGCACCTAAAGAAACCAGGAGCATTAGAAGAAGGTCTTTGTAGATTCTAAGGAGAAACCAACGAAATCCCAGAATAGCTACGTAGGTGACCCACAAATCAGAGGAAACTACAATTTAATGATTAAACACACGCAAGTGGGGTATCCAAAAATCGTTTGCCGCAGCACTTCAAGATCATTTCGGACATCCACTTCTGCGTCCTGATCGATTGCAATTGATTGGCGAATTCGCCTGCGCCACACTTACCCACATTTCGAGCACAGCGCGCTCATTAAAATCTTGTTCGTTGATTTCCACTTTTGAAAGTTCGCAACATTCAACACTCAAGGTCTACGCTTCTGTTCTCTTCGATATCATTTTGTTTTTCCGTTGCCACTCAAAAACTTTGTTGCACCCGAAAAAAGGAAAAAAAATCCAACAAGGAGCAAACAAGGATACACTAATTCAGAGCATACTCGATGACAGAACTTTTTATGAAATTATTGATTAATAATACGAACCGAGGCAACTTTCCCTGGCGCACATTGTGTTGCCATACGACGGCACAGGATGTGGATGCAAGACGACAAAAAACACAACGAGAAGAGAAAGTTCACGGGAAAAGTTAAGCAATTTATAGTTTGCAGCAGCCTTCTTGACCAAAACACTTTGCGCACGGTTTTGTGTTTTGTCTTAAGTTTACACCACTTCCGCTGGTTAAAGACGAAATGATAAAGATCACTCTTAGTCATGGACGAGCGCACACAGGACAGACAGGGCGAAAGAAAAAAACACCACCACACACCAAAAAAACCGTGCCGCGTGTTAAGTTCTGTGCGTTTCCATGGCAAACACAAAATCACTGTCAAGACTAATGAGAGTGGCTGCAGAGGGTGTCGCAGCCCGCCAACAAAGGAATATTGTTGGACAACAATCAATTATGCTAATTGCTGGGAAAGAGTCGACCGAACCGAGGGAGCCAACACTATCGCACAGACACATCATCCACGGGGGTTGGTTTGGATGTGTGCCCCGCCAACATCGTCATTACGATCATCATCACCTTCATCTTACCACTTGAAGATTGGCTCGGGGAGCCGTCTCACTCAGCTGACTCTCTGTGTAGTCTGTGTGCACAAACAAGCTTTGGAGGACTTTTACTGCTGCCGCTGGTACAGCAGCCCGTCCAAATGGAATCTCCTCCTTCATGTTGGATAACAAACGCTACATGGGCGAACAAACGATAAACTGATTATCACCAATGTCTCTGTCAGAGCGGCGCAGCCAGCTACGCCGCGGTGTCGGCAGCCGCTCTTTGTGCGAGGCTCTGTGTACCAACCGGGAAATGGAGGGGGGCTAGTGGGTCCTTAGCAGCTCACTGAAACGATGTGCGAATTAATTATTCCTCTCTAGTCGAGATTCATCTCAATCGCGCGCTACTGCCTGCCACTACATACTTCCACCACTTGCACACAGTTCTATGCCACAATTTTCCTCTTTTTTTATTTCTGCCTCTTCTTTGAATAGTTTTAGATTCTGGTTCTTTTTTTGCGAAAGCGCTTAGCAAAGAGCCACGCTTGAAGCAAATGATGAAATTGTTAATTAGAGGCGCATAAATTAGCGTGCAGGGTGCTCAGCGCTCACTGATTGATTGTGTTAGATGGTGGTCAGTTGGGCACACGGCGGTGGCGGAGGAGGTCAAGTGGAAAAAAAACCCCGACCATGCTTTGTTCCCCGAGCAAGGGGGTCTAGCCTCGAGTAGATGTGGTTGGCATTCAGTGCAGCAAAGTAAGAAGTTTCTTGCCTTCCGTTTTTGTTCTATTTTCTATTATTTTCCTGTTTTTTTTTCTTCTTCTCCGTTTGTCTTTACTTCCTCTCCGTGTTTTTCTTCACTTCAGCGTGTTTTTTTGTGTTTAAAAGTTATAATTGGCAATTTTAGCGGAAGTTTTGAGTTTTCTGGTCATTTTCTTTTCTCTTCGTGGAACAAAACTGCAGGCGGACAGTTCGTCGGGACTGCTGCACTTTAATTGGACGGACGGACGGATGTGATGGAAAATAGATCATTGTGTTCCCGGTGGTTGGAGCCTGAGGGCTGTTTGTTGTACGTTTTCTGTTGTTTTTGCTTGCTGTTGATCAGAGAATATGGTCCTTTTTGATTTCTTGCGTGTGCATTGGAGTTTCTTTCATTGCCTCGTGCTCGGTTTATGAGTGCACAAGGCTGAAGCCAAGGACAACGGCCTAGGCCAGGATGTCAAAGCAGACAATTGTACTTTTGATGAGCTCAGTAGTAGCCCAGTAATGCGTTGCCTAGTTGCCCATAGTTCAAGATCAAAGGCAGAAGATTAAGCGAAGTTTGCTTTTACCGTGGGAGAAGCATGAACACTATACAAGACTTTGAGTAATAATCGATACATTTTTGTCCAGGCTTGAGGACAACACAGTTCCGTACCGCCATCGCAGTTACTGAGCATAGACAGTATTGCTAAGGCTGAACAGGTCAGTAAACGATTGAAGTCAGGCATCTCATGTGTCGCATGGCTGATAAGCAAGTAAGCAGGAAAGCCAGACGTGACACTTAGGTTATTGGGCTGCCAACAAAATTGCCAGCAAATTTAAACCATTGTTGGACCATTGTGATAAGACATAGAAGACGTGACACATACAAGCGGACAAGAGCTTAAATCAACTTAGTCTTCCAGATCAGGAGCTTGTTTCAGTGATCCTCTCAAACAAGACACAATCTGCAGAACTACTAATGGCTTCACTTTCCGAAAACTTAATTCGTTGTTCAAAGTAGAAATTGGTAATGGTAATGGTATTTTCCTGAAGTTCTCCTTAAACGACTCTTTTGGCATTATATTTTCACTGATTCGTCAACAAAGGAACCTGCGTCCTGCACCTAGCTGCGCTCAGTTGCACGCACCGACTATGTACACACTTAGTTGCAAAACCTGGTCGCATTACATCAGTTAACCCTCGGTAGGACGCTTCACGTGGACGACATTAATCACAATTTGAATGTTCGTACCCCGAGACATTAGACACCACGGCACGCACTAGGGTCTGAGTGATAAGCTACTAGTGGGAAGTCTACCGGAGCAACGGACAGTGAGATGTTTGGGATCCGCATCACACTTAAATGACTGGAGTTGTTGAGAAAAGTGAACTCTCACGAGCAAACAGATCCAGACTAGAGCAAAGGCTTTGTTGTTCAAAGAAAGCTGCCGTTTTCAGCAATCGGTATCGCGACTTGCCAACCAATTTCTCTTAGTTTATTCGGTCACTCTGCTACGTAGAAAGACTGTGCAGGCGTGACCCCATAGAAATTCGTTTGCCAAAGAGATGGTGCATATTCGAGAGTCAGTGTGGTTATGTCACACTTATAGTAACAACCCCCCTTCTTGGAAAGATTAAAAATCACGCCAATTTGGCAGGTTCCCACACCACCTTAACGTCATGAGAGACCCGTCAAACTCCCTCCTAACACATTGCCGTGTGTCTGTGGGCAGTTTAGTGATTTGATCGAAAAAAAAAATTCCGTCCAAATTCAGTCTACTGATCGACAATATCATCAGAGTCCTCCTCGGGATGGAGAAACAACGAAAAATGCTCACTCCAAGCAAAATATCATCATTGGTTTTGACTCCTTAGATAGTGGTAAGTTTCTTGCCTCTGTGGCGGCGTTGTCCAGGATTTCACATAACTCCTTCCAGAGCTGCTTTTTACCCCTCAGGCCTCCGGGTAGGGGTTTGAATATACGCGATATGAAACATGAATATCATACGATGTGACTACTGCTTTAGTCACGGTCACGAAACACAAAAAGAAGGTGAATGTGGGCGCAAAAACAACACTTGTTGCAGGCAATCCTGTGTCTTATTTGGTAGAGAAATTATAACTGGTTTCTGCTTACATTTATAGGAAAACCGTCTTCGGGTCAATAACCTTATCAGACCTTATCATGTATTTACTTTTGTTGACAGATGTCAGCCAGTTATTGGTAGTATATTGGTTCATTGCATCTAATGAATAATAAAAGAAATAAAATGGCACCTAGTACTAAGCTTTGAGCGACTCCAGACTGTGTGGCTCAAAAATTCCACTACTTGATGTACACCCTTGGAACTTCAAATTTCTTGTAGCTTGTTGAGTCTGATATGCTAATTTGGCAAAGCAATCTACTATGCCTGTGATAAAAAGGGCTTGTCAGGGAATAGTACTTTTACTGACGATCGCAAAAAATGGTCTCTCCTGTATGCTATCACTTATATCTGTGTTACGGCATTCAGTGACCAGGCTTTTTAAAGTGTTTTCCAATAATGAGTTGACAACTTTGAAGTAAACCCATTTTCTTCAAGTACACTAGCGAGCAACTTGTGCAAATTATACAAAACTTCTACCTAAATTCAGAGTCATTGACCGCAACGTTAAGAGCTTAAACTCCAATTTTCGGTCAAAATTCTCGTCCTAGTAGGCAGGAAATAGCAAGTTTAGTGCAAATCTATGAGTCTACATATTTATTGTGTGACGTTGCGGTGTCAGCAGGGCAACGGGTTGGTTGAAGTGTCAAAAATATTGCTGCCATTCAGACGTTCGTAGCAATCGATCCAAATCAGTCAATTTAACCGGTGTTCTCCAGAATTGAGCATCGCATTGAGCACCACATTATGACGTATTTGGCTTAAGGATCTTGGCTTACATCCCTACAAAATCAAACTGGCTGCCGCACCATTTCAAGCGACGTACGTTCTCTGATTGGGTTTATTGAAATACTTCTCAAGCGTGAGTGTGTCATCTCAGGAAATGGTCCAGTCGATTGGCCGCCTCGTTCGTGTGATTTAAAGCTACCTTAAGTCAATGGCTGTAACTGTGACATACTCAATTGGAGCTAAAAACTCTGAAATTCGCATTGGTTCCTAGCTATTATTGCGTCGAAATTTGAACTCATATTGGTCCACAATCAACGTGTTCGCTTGAATTAGCACCCCTTAATGAAGAGTCCGACGATACTGTATCGATTATATTTGCGTGCCAGTTGATTGAGAAAGCCGCGATAGCTGCATAGACTTGCGACAGCACGTAATACAAGTACACAAGGACTCCTCGCAAAAAAATCCACACACAAAGCTGGCGATCCCGGAGCCGCCAACCAATTCGACCATGTGCTTATTGACGGAAGACACGCGTCAAATATTTTGGATGTGCGAACATTCAGGGGGGCAAACGTCGACTCTGACCATTTTCTTGTTGCAGCAAGATTCAGAGCTCGACTGTCCAATGTCAGAAAGCTGCACCAGCCGACAAAGAGAACTTTTGACATTGGATGCCTAAGCACACCGGAGATTGCCAGAGCCTACGAAGAGCAATTAAGTGAGAGACTCTCCGGTATGACTACGTCAAGTGCCAACGAGATGTGGTTGCATTGCCGCTCGGCCATCAGAGAGGTAGTGGATACTACCTTAGGCTACCTACCACCCCCGACAAGAAACCCGTGGTATGATGGCGAGTGTGAGCAGAAAAAACGTGCAACCGACGAGCCATACCAAAAACCGCTGCAACGGAAAACAAGAGCAGCGCAAGAGGAGTACCGGGCTAGAAGACGGGAGGAGAAAAAGTTTCTACTCCTGAAGAAAAGGTCTCTCGCAACCTCCCAGCTCAAGGATATCGAAGAGTCTAGGGACAAGCAAAAAATACGGGCCTTTTACAAAAAAAGCCAAAAGTATGGTCACAGGCCTTAGGAAAGGCTCATCGAAAAGAGTAACCTAGTTACGGACCCACAGGGAATGGTGGATGTGTTTAAGCAGCACTTCCAACAGCTGGCAGGCCTGACCAAGAGAGAGTGATAGGGAACCAGGAAATCCCAACTCCAGTCGACGAAGTAGTCCTCCCAGCTAGCCTTGAAAAAGTCGGTACAGCCATTAAAAGGCTGAAGAACAACAAAGCCCCAGGCTCAGATGGCTTACCATCGGAGCTTTTCAAAGCTGGGGGCAATGTAATGGTAAGGAGCATGCACCAGATCATTTGCCGAATTTGGGAAGACGAAAGCATGTCCGACGACTGGAATACCAGCTCTTTAGGCCCCATCCACAAAAAAGCGATCCTACCTCCTGCAAGAACTGTAGAGGTATATCCCTGCTTAATGTCGCCTACAAGATCCTATCCAGCGTACTGTGATAGCTGTATAGAACCATTTCTTGACCTTAAATGACACCCAGCAGCCACTGCACAACATAAAAACATGCACCAAATGGCAGTCGTTCATTCGCCGTCGCGACTTGCATGTGTTATACCAACCTAACACGTCAGTCCTTACAACTCAATTGCTTCCTTGAATCAATTCAACTGCCTGCAGGGCATGCCCTATTAAGGACACAATGTGGGACCTTTAAACGGAGCCGTTCCTAGTGCCAGCTAGACGTTTCTTATTGCTCACCACCAGGCCAACCACTGACACCTCCTCATTCACGTCGCCGTCTTAATTGCATCGCGCCCGTAACTCTTCGCCGTTAGTCTCAAGGTGTTCGTTTTAAACCGCCCCTCGGCCGGGGCACCACAAGCCGTAAAAAGGTATCATTTAAGTAATTTAGAAGCCACTGTTTGGCTTGTGCGGTGACTCCGTCGCCGTTGATGGCCTCGATTTATCTACCCACCACCCCCGGGGTGATGAATAAAATAATATCACCCGACTATCAGGGAACACACTCGAAAATATGTTGCACGTGACATTCCTCCTTCTTTTTTTTTGCCATGCCAGGCCAGATGTATTGTCCCCTTTTTTAAGCGCACAAGACTCTTCAGATTGTCAACTGGGATACATGGCAGCACTGAAGGAACAGCTCAGATGCACACAACACCAACCAAAAAGAGGAAAAAAACCCGGCACATTGTAGTAGCAAGTGCATTAGTTGGGATCTTCTGTTTCCGCCTTCCTGTTCTTTATTATCTGCAGCCCATCAACAACGTCACTGCCATCATTGCACCGACATTGCTCTTCCCAGAAGACAAGTAGACTACCACTGCTCCGCCTGCTGCCGCATGCACACCACCGAGCCAGAGTGGGTGGGCGAGATTTTAAAAGCTTTCTCTCTAATGACAGTCACTGGTGAGCGCAGAGTACGGTGATTTAATTACGGCTGAAGGTAGTGTTTTTGCCACAGCAGCTGTCAGCAACTACAGCGCGCTGCTAGGGCGCAGTTTGTGTGCAAAAGAGTTTAGCATTTGCAAGTCGACCCAATGAAGGGATGTGGGCTGGGGGAGGGGGCTGCGATGCATGCCATGCCCTGGCGGGATGGGGATGGGCGCACGATGGAGCAACGGAGATGGGAGAAAATTGGTTGGCTGCCTGATGATTGCGAAACGTGCACAAGCATTCCAGGGATTTGCTTGTGCGTCTCTGGGTGTGTGTGCGTCACGTATCCCGTGTGTGTGCATACGCATTCAGGCCGAAAGAGTGTGGTATTTGATTTGCACAAGGAAGCGCACACCCGCACACCGGCACACCGGTACACCGGCACACCCGTCCGCACACAGCAGGAGCGGCAACACAGAGTGTCCTGTGGCGTATCGAATGAATGTTCCATTATTAGTTCCCATTTAATTGTCCCACGTAGTCAACACAGGCGCACATTGTGTGCACATTGGGATATTTGGAAGGGATTAAGCAAAGCTTAGGTGCGCCCGGCTGAGGCTGTGTCTGAAATGTAATTCCGGGGACTTGTGCACTCGATGCGTGTGCCAAGTGGAGCGTCTGACAGTCGAGCGATCGTTTTCAATCAACTCCTCGTCCGGGGATGCCAAGGAAATCGATGTAAAAATCCGGTTCCCTGGTCGGTTGCATATGCAACAAGAAGCAAAACGTCCACGTACACTAGCAAGCACAGACTCCGGTTGTTTTTTTTTCTCCCCTCGTGCTTAGCAGACACATGAGCTCTTCAGAATCATAAAATTCCCTGCGTGACAAGCCCTTCAACACAATGAGTTACCGCTACTAAATTAGCCCGCACCGAGATGAGTGATTGAGGGACTATTGTCTGTCAGTAGTTGGCTGGCATCACACACCCACATTCGTCACATTTTTTATGTGTCGTGTTTTGTTGGCGCTCTCCTTGGGTTCTGGAGAGCACACTGTCATGTCCCGGAGCAATTGTCCTGCATGACAGGAAAATAATTGACACATGAATGCCGAGCGCTAACTCCATTGTCTGTTGGATTAATTGGAAGCCGTTTGTTTGAAAAATTGAGTTTTCACTTTGGCATCGATGATGAATTCAGACTGGCAGCCTGAAATTTTGATCTGCCATAGAAAATGATGTTTTGCCCGCTCGAAGAGGAGGAATATGTGCGCACGGAGTAACGAAGGAACACATTCATTGCAGGCAATGTTCAATCGAAGCTGCCGCTGGCTGCGAAAGATATTACTTCGCATCGCATGGCCGGCGGAGAGGCTTTGTGAAATTTATGTGTTTTCACTAATTGTCAGAAATGTTGAGGGCTTCGTTTTTTATTCAAATCCAGAGTTGGTAAACTTTCAAATGAAAGGCTAATCAAATACCTTTGGGGGGCAGTGGGTAGACTGAGCTGTGCAGACTCCGAGTGCAGAGTGAACCCCGTCATTTGGTTATGAATTGAAGTTAAGCAGAGCCGGCACGGAGGTCCGCTGCAGGCGGTCAATCAGTTGGATCAGCAGACGAAGGGGACAAGGATTACACTTGGTTCTACTCCTGCGTTGCATATGGACGAATGGAGACTGCGGGGCATAAGCGAGAGCTTCACTTCACTGATGGCAGGTTGATTACAAGCCAAATACCATGAAATTTTACTTTTTTTTAAATATTCTACATCCACAGAGTGGAACGATATAATTTGGTCACAATTTTTTTTATTATATTATTACTATAAAGAAATTGATAAAAATAAACAAAAGCATTGATAAAGCGATCCCTTGTTTTTCTCTGCAGCTCTCAAAAATACATAAAAAAACGCTTCTACAACTCATTAGTGCATTTGACGACTATATTGGTCACCAAGGGTCGATGCACTGCTTCGCGAATGCATAAAGCAATCTTTGGCCAAAGCACCAACGATATACAGAGCCGCAGCATGGCTCAAAATAGAAGTTTCAGTCATTGCGAAATACTGGCAAAACATCCTTTCGTTTAAAGAAGACTCAAAAAACGATTTTAAGGATGAATATGAAATGCCTCTCAGTAGTCTTCAACAATTTAGCATCGAATGTTAACCCAGTAGTCACGGAAGGAGTTATGAACCGTCTGAGGCATATAACAGGATTAGCACATACGACAGCCGATTTCAACAAATGGAACTAAAACCATGTACATATCTGCAGATATTGAAGAAAACTAAAACGATGGCGAAAAGAACAAAAACTGGACGAAGACTACCAGTTCAGTGTCTTGTAGACTCTTCTTAAGGTGGCGCTACAGTCCGGGGTGGACCTGGGCCTCAACCAACAAGCGTCTCCAGCCAGCTCGATCTTTAGCTAGCTGTCTCCAGTTTCGCACGCATAGTTGGTTGAGGTCCCTTTCCACTTGGTCTTCCTCTACTGCGCCGTCTCTCGGGGGTGGATTCGAAGACTTTTCGGGCCGGAGCATTGGTTTCCATCCGCTCTCCATGACCTAGCCATCTCAATCGTTGGATCTTCACTCTTCTGGCGAAGTCGATGTCGCTGAACAGCCCGTATAGTTCGTCGTTATATCTCCTCCTCCACTCACCATCTATGCAGACGGGACCGAAAATCACGCGAAGAATTTTCCTCCATACCTATGCGCCATATAGCAGGACTGGGACAATTAAGTCTTGTAAAGCGTAACCTTGGTTGTCCGAGAGAGTGCTTTGTTTACCAATTGCTTTCTTAGCCCAAAGAAGTAGCGATTGGGAAGAGTTATTCTTCGTTTGATTTCAGCGCAGGTGTCATTGTTTGAGTTGATAGCGGTTCCTAGGTAGACAAAGTTTTTGACTACCTCAAAGTTATATCTGTCTGCCGTGACGTTCTGACCGAGACGTCGGTGTTGGGTGTCCTTTCTCGACAGCATATATTTGATCGTTTACTGCTAAACCCATCTTCGCGGCCTCCGTTACAATACCCACAAGGTCTTGTAAACCTGCTGTTCAATTATTTGAGAAAACACTTCAATGAGCAACTAACAATAAAGTGCAACACACTGATGTTTGGGTCTTTGAAAAGGTGCCGCACAATAATACGAAGCAAATTCATGTCGAATTCCGAAAGTCCTGGTCGCTAGCAAAACGAGACACCCATCCCCCACTTTAAACACGCCAGATTATGTTACAGGCTAGATATCCTCTTTGAGGGTTATAAGACCACAATTGAATTGTTGTAAATTCAAAGCGAGCCAAAGCCGACTTGATTTTTAAAATTCGAAAGAAAAGAGAGTCCATTAGCAATATGATAGGTCCAGGCCAAGGACGTCACACTGCGGCTGACCTAGGAAATCGACCCACCACCTACTTGTCAATTTAAAGGGTCGGATGTGGCACCGTGAGCAAAGACGAGCGATAGAACGCCATGCCAATTTTTGAAATTCCAGGTTTGTAAGAAATAACGAAGGTTGTTCCCTTCTTTTCTGTTTCAACAAGATCCGAAACGAACTCACCAAGACCTTCAGTGTTCAACAGAGCGTCACAATGAAAAACTCTTGACACCGCGGTTTATATCGAGTCCAGAGGTAATTAATTAACAGAGCACTCACTCGTCTTGTCCTGCTGCTCGGCTTGCAGGCATGGATAATCTCAAAAGCGTATGACGAAATGCTTGGTCTCTTCGGAAGCTCTGCGTGCGATCTCTTGTCCTGTTTGCCTTGACGGGATCAGGCGGAGACTATTCAACCAGGATCTCCTAGTCAGATACGGATCCAAAGCCTACGACGGATGCTCCATGTATGTATGCACAACTTAACTCCTTCCTGAGGAATGTTCAAATCCGAACCTGTGAGGCAACGGAACAGAGGATGCCCGCATTGAAGGTGGCGCACCCAAATGAAGAACTTTAAGAACCTTGGCGTGCGAAACGGAAGACAGCTAGTCATATATCGCGTTAGTTGGGTCAGGCATATATAAGTTAACGACGAAGATGCAACCCAGACGAAGTAACCTGAGCAAGCACATTCCATCGCTCCAATGCAGAACACTTGCAGTCGACAACGTGCGGACAAAATTCATCGAAAGACACAGAATGCACTTGACACCGCGAAATTCCAGCGACGAACGGGATGCAACATGTCCCCCGATGCAGTGGTCTGGCTGGCACTAGGGCAGAGGCATTATAATAAGTGAAACAATTATTGTAAATCAGTCTTAAGTAGTTATCCAAGGAATAAAGAGGCTTCACCTCCAGAATAAAAATATTTTTTTATTAGAAAGTATAAAGTAGAACTTTAATTTATACAAAGAAGAAGACGTGCAGCAGCTGCAGAGAACTGTCTAGCTTGAGCATCTCAACTTCAAAAGGACGGATGTAGAATACCTCGAAGGTTGCTCCAGCAATATGGGTTTTGGTTTGAAATGGTTTTGAAATCACATCAGACCTCTCATCTGACATCCTTCACATGGGTCTCGAGAGGATCGTGCATTGCTCAGGCCCCGATCATTCCACAAATCTGTAAAAACTCTTTATCCAATATCGCGATAACACCGACATCCTACAACTGCCAGGCAGATACTTGCTCGCCGCTTCAGTAAATCATCGAAAATACTCCATTGATTAAAGTAACCGAATGATCATCATTTGGTTTAGCGATCAATTAGAGTCACTGGCGATAATGCACAGTCTCGGCACCAAATGTTGAACAGGAGCTCCTTTGACAACGGAAGTGAGCTTAAAAGAGTGCCAATCTCGAGATGTAACTAACTGGTGACATGACGAGTTGAAGTACTTGGCAGGACAGGGCTTATTTGGAGACATAAACAAGGAGCCCAAGAACTGATAGCTGGCCCCTCGAATAGATGGTGTTCGGTAAACCAGAAGCTGTCCTCATCCGAAGAATCCAATTCTCTGGTCTCAGTTGAGAAGGACACCCAGAAGGGGAATGCGTGCCAAGCAGTCAATCGGGTGGACTTTAAAGCCACGTCAAGTATTCTTCGTCCTCGTCCGAAAATAAGAGTCGAATGAAATCGTTGCAGAAAATCTTATAAGATGATTGGAGAGACAATGTTTAAGGAAATGCATTCAATGAATATAAAATGCCTCTTAACCAGGGACCCCACAGACTCACGGCTTCGACGTGCAAGATGCACAGCATCTCCTAATAAAATCATAACAGGCATTCATGTCTTAATTGCGTTCCTTCCCTTTTCGTTTCAAGTCAAAGTAACACTGATTCGTAGCGAACGACAATTTCACCCCATCTCGTGTGCATCTTAAATTTTCATGTGCACAATAAAATCCTTGACGACATCATAAAACCCCATGCCCCCTCAAGTGCTGCACCATAAGTGACATCGATTCGTAGCAGTCCATCAATTCATCGGAAAACTACAGCACCACGTCCTTGGTGCACCGTGCACGGCAGGTTATTGATCCTTAAATGAACACTATCTGCCATAATTAAAATCTAGGATGAGATACTCATCTTCCGTCTGAATGCATCAACGTTTTTCTGTTTGTTTACCCTTGTATAACCCGTAGCGCCCGTAGCCCCCCACACACACAGCACAGAAGAATGTGCCGCAACGTCGACGGACGGCATCATGTGCACACTGCACACCGAAGGCTTCGTCCGCAGTGTACACCGAATAACGTGTTGTCGTTCGTTTTCATTTTTCACTTAGTCAAAGAAGAATGGACTTCAATATTTACACGCCGAGGCTAAGCAAACAGGAAATGCGTTCCTTGTGGTCCGCTGGTGCCGGTCGCCTTCTGTGCTCTGTCAAGGACAACATAATTGGCCGACGATGTTGGCCTCACCGCCCGGCACACTTCGATCGGAGTGGAAAATAAGGAAAGCGAGACAAACAGCTCCCGCCGCCGGCTGTCCTTTAATCCCCACTCCCCCACAAAAACGGTTTTTCGATAAAATTCGGACCATGTGTGGCGGTGTCCCGGTGGGACAGTCTGACCGAAAATCCGATTCGCAACATGTTCGCACGGTTCCCGGACTCGAGACCGATATCGGGGAGCACTGTCCCAGCTGAATGGCAGCGCACAGGTTGCCCTGTGTGGCGGGTGGGCACTTTATTCCTCAATTGTCCGTCTGGCATGGGAGCGTAAACAATCCTCGCTTTAAGTGTTGTTCGCCTCTCCACAGACCCAAGACCCCCAGACCACCAGACCCACCGGTCACCAGAGGCTCCCAAATGGCTTTCTGGATCCGTTTCTTCTGTGTCGACGCTTATCCCGGTTATGTGTGTGGAATACTTGAGCGACCGGAGCGTCGACAGCACAGCACAAAACTTTACGTATCTTCTCTGCTGTCTCTGCCATTTTGTCTAATATCTTATGGAATGTAGGACACGATGTAAACAATGACAGCACAGACGTATAAACGAGACTACAACCGCCGCTGGAGACCAGCTCTCGCAGCTCGCACCATTCGCCGTCAATTCATTGCTCTCGGTTTGCTTTCAGTTAAACAATGACCAGCGCAAGTTGTTGGTCACTGTTTAAACGCTGCACTGCTGGACGGATGGCGTTGGGGCGTGTCGGGCCGAATGTGGCAAGACGCTAGAAGTAGCCTTCCAGGAAGATGACAAGAGCTGCACAGTGCAAGAAGGGAGACATAAAAAAACACCAAGCTGCCATCGCAAATAGACGAAGGAAGGAGAACAAGAGAGAGAACCAAAAAAAAATAAGGAGGAAAATATTGCATAAAATGTACAAACTCTGGGGGGAAACTTTTTCAATTCAATTGCGGTTAAGCATGCTTGCTTATATTTCGTCGTTTCTTTTTTCTAAATGTGTGCTCGGCGGCTGGGTGTGTGCGCGCGCTTTGTTGAATGCAGTATTTGGAAATCCTTAAGACGCTTTTCCATCCATTGTGTGTGCGTCATTGTGACGGTGCACAGAGCGAACAAGAGTGATGGAGTGAAATGTTTGCTTTTGATGGTTCCTTGGTACTGGTGTTTTCTAGTGCTACTATCTGTGGAACTGGATCAAGTGAGAAGTGGTGGGCGGCTGATGGTGCTGGTCCTACGGAGGATTGAAACTTTGTACTAAATGGTACATTGATGTCGTTTTTGTGTGTCGCTCTGCTCTAGGTGGTGCAGAGGAGGGTTCTCGTTTATGGCAAAAAAACATGACTTTTTTCTCCAAAAAAAAAAATGCACAAATACTTGAACGGTATTTTCTTTAAGGATGTGCATGGTGGACGATTACGCCAAAAATTTAAATATATCCTACTCTTCGAAGATCGGGGATCAGGGAGCTAAATTGTTGGCTCAAGAGGAACTCAGTGTCTGTCGTCATTGTCCAATCATGCCAACTGAAAAATGAACCTTAATTAGTTGAAGATGGAGAGGATGGTCAATACACCTCAGGTGGACATTACGACCAATTGGAAAGCCGTTGAATTCGCACGATGGATGCACAACATCCAACACAAGAGGCAGACCAATTAAAGTGTGGTTAGAAATCACCACTGCAGATCGACACCCACCGACTTCGTCTACCTCGGCTCTGGAGTAAATATTGCCAATGCCACCAGTACCGAGATCAAGTGCAGAATTTCTCATGCCAACCGCTGCTTCTTTGGGTTCTAGGGGCAATTGAGTAACAGAGCCATCTCTTGGAACACCAAGTTGACTTTTTATAAAACTCCGATAATCCCAGTCCTGCTCTATGGCGCAGAGATATGGACGATATTGAAAACGGATGAAGTAGCTCTTGGTCGTTTTAAGAGAAAAGTTCTGCGTGCGATCTTTGCTCCTGTTTGCATCAATGGCCGCTGGAGGAGAAGATTCAACCACGAGCTGTAGGGGCTGTAAAGCGACAAGAGCCTAGTTAGGCGTCTGCGGATTCAACGCTTAAAATGCCTAGATCATTTAGAGCGGATGGAAACCACAGCTCCAGCCCGAAGAGTCTTCGATACCGAGCCATTAGGGCAGCGCAACAGAGGACGTTCTTGAACCATATGGCACACACAAGTATAGAAGGACATCAATCAACTTGGTGCGCGCAGCTGGCTGGAGAGGCGTGTTGATTCAGGCCCAGGTCCACCTCGGATTGTAGTGCCAATCAAAGAAGAAGAAGACACCACCTATCTTGAAGCAAAGCAATTGGAAACTGACATGCAAGCAGGAAACCAGTGAGGTGCCATTGTCGGCTAGTGTGCAATTCCCGATCAAACCACAAATCATTTTATACCGAGCCTAAGCTAAGTAGGTGGTAGGTTACTATAATCCCAGACACAACATTTAAGCCATGTTAAGAATTAACATTTTAACGACACAAGGAGTTGTTTACTGAATAGTTCAGTTGATTATGCTACACCAGAATCCACTTCATATGCTCAGTTTTCTCAAGTGATTTGTTCCTTCTTTGACTGGAGCAACAGTCCGGGATCGACCAGGGCCTTAGCCACATGGGTCTCCATCTAGACTGGTCTCTACTAGTTGCTTCCAGCCACGCATGTTCAACTGTTTAAGGTCCTTTTCCCACGGATGTGTGATCTTCATTTAGCGCCTTGTGTCTCGAAGTTGGAGGTGAAGACATTCCGGCGCAGGTATTAGCTCAGGTTAGGTTAGGTTAGGTTATAGTGGCTGACTGCTAAGGGCAGTCACACTTAGGCCAGAGTAGGACCATTGGAATACCACGCGGATTAACATCTTCCCATAACATTGGAACCAATTGGTGCTTGTAGTGAAGCGATTTAGCTGACCTGTACTGGCGTTGTTTAGCTCATTGCGGCCGCTAAAGCAGTAGACCACTAGGTGTAGTAACCTACGCCTAGCCAGAGCACTACAGGAGCAGAGTAGGTGATGAGTGTTTTCTTACTCCTCTTCATCCATGCAGCTTCTGCTTCATCATTATATGTCCAGTTATGACTCCTATGAGGGTCCTTAGTTACTGCTTGCAGAGTCTGAGTAGACTGAGTGACCGTTTTGTGTTAAGTGATGGCCACATTTCTTTTGTTTTAAGGCAGGTGGTGCCTTCCTGTCATTTTTTATTAGTGGTTTTAATTCGATCTTAAGAAGATGGTAGGCTGTAGCTATCGGCATGGAAGGTGGTATCCCTTTTGGATATCAAGTTGTTTTTGAGCCATGACAGCGCCTTTTTAATCGCTATGGTTTCTGCCTGAAAAACGCTACAGTTACAGTACAGGGAGCTTCAAGGAGATAGCAATGTTAAGATCTTGGGAATAGACACCCGCACCCACTACTCCGTTTATCTTCAATCCATCTGTGAAAATACGCAGAGGATCATCCAATGTTTGCCTGTCACACATCCAGTCCGATCGGGAAGGAATGCTGATCGAGAATTTTTTCTCGAAGAGAGCTTGGGGTATTAGGCGGTCAGTGTCGCTAGGAAGGAAGTTGAATTCATGAGAACGGTTGACGATCGGCGTGTTTTGAGTCTCAAAGCTGTGCTGGCTGCTGTTTGTTTTCCGAATAAATCAAGGCATTGGTGTCAACAAATGCTCTACGTGACCAGATCGTCGTCGCTGTACAGCACGTCCAGTCCATCGTTCACCCTCCTCCTCCAAACACCATCAATACAATCGGGACCACAGATAATTCGAATGACCGTCCTCTCGAAGCGGCCAAGAATCTCATAGTCCGCTTAAGATAATGTCAAGGCTTCCGAGCCATACACCAGGACCGTGACTATCAAGGCCTTTTATAGGTATATCTTGATTCTTCGAGAAAGGATTTTATTCCTCAATGGCCTTCGAAGTCCAAAAACAAAGCGATTGGCCAGCATGATCCTCTGTGGTATCTTTGCTTCCGTTAACTTCAGAGCCCAGGTAGACAAAGTCCTTCACTACTTCGAAGCTATAGCTGTCTTTAGTGACATTTTGTCCAAGACGTCGGTGTTGATGAAGTTTTGTTCGCAGACAATATAAGGGCCATCTAAGCCGCTTCCTTCTCGACGCTCACGAACGCCACAGTGACTGCCTATTACCGTCTGCATTCACAAGGAAGGTTCTATAACGACATAAGCAACTATCGGCCTATTGCTAAGTTATCTTGTACACTGAAACTTTTGGAAAGCAAGAGCAAGTAATACTCAACGTTTTTTCACTGCAAATCGCTATTTTAACCTTACCAACACGGTTTCCTGAAAGGCGGATCGACAACTATCAACCTTACTGAATTTGCATCCCAAGCTTTATGCGCATATGAAGGTGGCCATTAAGTCGATGTAATAGGCAAGGCATTTCATAAAATATCCCACCGAATCATTATGTTCACATTGAGAGCCCTAGGTTTTAGACCCCATTCGTCAATGTCCGAACCCATCAAAGCCACTTCGGGTGTACCACAAGGTAGCCAGCTCAGTAATTTAGTAGTATGGATTAATGATGATTTTAAATTTTTTAGTAAGGATTAATGATGATGACCGTATTATTCATGATCTACATCTTGCTGTCTACGCCGACGACATGAAAATAGTTTCTTTCATCTCCGACTACTGCTCTACACAAGATGATCTAAAAAGATTTTTTCCTTGATGTCAAAAAATGATGATCTTCAACTTAACGTCAGTAAGTGACATACTCTCGCAAACACATACAAACTATTTTGTCTGCAGTCAACTAGTCCCGTCAGTCTTATCTTTTCGCGACTTGGACGTAATTTGAGATCGTGAGCTCAACTTTTGTTCCCGTATTGATCATTTTATAATCAGAGCGAATTCCGCGCTTAGCTTTGTCAAACGCTGGTTGAAAGACTTTTCGAATCTCTAAATTCCGGGTGGTCCGCGGCGTTGTGGGTATGTGCGTCGATCCCAGCCCCAACGTCGTAGGTTCGATTCCTGCTCTGTGCGGCACAAATAATTTGCATGGCCCCACCTCTTTCGAGTCACTGACAATGCTCAAAGAGTACTTCTGTCTGGAAGAAGCTTCTCAACTTGGCCGTTCGGAGTCGGCATAAAAATGTAGGTCCCTTCCACTCGTGAGAAAAAAATTCCACGTACAACACGAGTGGTTACTGAGAAGCTAGGTCCTGGTCCTTGTTACGCGGTTCATATTCACTTTTTCACCTCAAGTCTCTCGAAAACCGTCACAAAACTGCTGATCTGCTCTTCCTCCAGCAGCGTGTTTCTGGAAGGACAGACTGTTCCGAACTTTTTGAATTGGTGTCTCTTAACGTCAACCCTTACAATGTAAGGTCTTGAGTCCTTTTCCACATCAGGTGACAGGGGACTAACCACGGCTTCCACTCATTGCTGTCAAGGATGTTATTTTTGGCTACCATCTTTTGATTACCATCTCAGCAAAACCTCCTGCAGTCCTGTTCTATCCTATCCTAGTACTGCCATTCCCTAATCCCTCCCTAACATGTAAGTTAGGCTTTAGGTTAAGTTTAGTTGGCTTACGTTCGCCGATTGTATTAAAACTTGATAAACGGAGGATGTTGCCCCACTACTCAGTAACTACTTAGTAATAGAAATGTGTTCTCATACTGTGTAACCTATAAAATTGGTTAGCCTTGAAGGTTCAAGGCAAGCTACCTGCCGAAGTTGGCCAGTGCATAGTAGCACCTCCTTGGCCACACGTACATATTTCAACAAATTGAATAAGACTTAGACATCGTGGCTGTAAGAGTCCATACACTGAATGGACACCATTTCAGAAACACTCCGTGACCAAAATCAGCTAGATGATAATCTGCTGAAGTAAAAAAAAAGACAATTCCAGACATTCGTTACATCAGAAAATCAATTGGCTCATGTGACACTAAACCTGACACACATCCTACAACACATCACCCGTAATAAAGCTCCGAAGCTTCGTAACACGACCGGAACATATGAATTCCATTTGTCATTGACTGAAATGTACGGTCATGCTCACATGTGGGTCACGTTGCAAATCATTCACCACTGCGTACTGTTCCCACCCATCGCTCGGGTACTTTTTTGAATTTGATATGAGCTCCTTTTTTTGTGCAAGTGAATAGTGAAACAGTTTTCCATGCCCAATGACTTATTGCCAATTTTCTGCACAGCAACACAATCAATGATGCAACGGGCTGGGAAATCCTTCCATTTACGTGACAAAAACAGAACCTCACCACATCGCGGGTCATAAAAAATCAATACGACCATTCAGTGGAGTTTCACTCCATTCTCGCCGTCTCACGTTTAATTCCCGGCGTGGCATAAAAACGGATTTATTGCCTCTAATGGCGGTCCCCGCCGCAGATAATAAAACTCTCGAAAAGCACCCCATCCCCATCCCAAACTGCACCACGTCCTAATCCGACTGTCAAACAATTGTCCACATATATTTGTTCGAAAACCGATCGCCAGGATGCACTGCTGCGCCACGTTCAAATGCAGCCCACAAATCCGACCGGTGCACAGGTGCGCTGCCTCCCCGTGGCACGTTGTCATTGAACCCGCTAACTATGCACAGCGCGTATTCGTCCGCCCGGTATTTACTTTTTTCTCCATCTCGTGGCTTCGCTTCGGTTTGATTATCTGCGGACGCATCGACAACCCTTTCGTGGGGGCCGGGGGCAAGACTCCTGCCGATGGTCTGGACTGCATAAAATTGCTTCGGAAAATTGCACATATTAAATGCTGATTCGCAATCAAGGATGTCATTTATTTAATAGCCAATACCAGGCGAACGTGTCCCGGCTGTTGGTGCTGGTGTGTCCTTGCCGGTGGATGTGTGCGATGCGCGCAGGCTTTAAATCGATGCCAAATGCATCTTAATGAAGATCAACATCGGGACTGTGTTTTATTTGTTCAAGATATCAACACGCGCAAGTGTTTCGATGCAAATGCTAATCGAAATGCTCTTGATTCTTGATTAAAGTGTGGCGTTGTTTTTTTTTCATTTCGTGAGTTCGCTTCTGTCTCCCTCTCTGCAGAAGTTCAAGAAAATAAGACCACACTGAAGAAGAACAGAATTATGAAGGCGTACTCAACGAAATTGATTTTTCGTTGAACAACAATAGTCGCACAAATGCATAAATCACGCAAAGAGCAAAGTGCTCTCATCGACGGGGGGGGTGGTGTTCTCTGCTGTGGGCGGTGTGGGGCCCGAAGTGATGGTGGGTGGTTGTGGAGATGCCTTTGAATAAGAGCAAAAAGCCTTTTAGACTAATTAGATGCAAATCATCAGATGGGTGTGCGTGTGTGTGGGAGTGGGTGGGTGATTTTCAATTTTCATCATGACTGAACACTCATTTCAAATGTAGGCACAGCAAAACCAGACCGAATGCAATGTGAACTTGAAACACAAAGAATGGGCGTGTGCGAGTGTTTGTTTTGTGTTTGCTCAACTGTAAGTACATTTTAACGCACTCGCCCACCCACCAGTGGGAGGCGAATGCAAATATCTCGGTCGACTGGACATGTGCACTCGTACCTTTGACGTGGTGGCGCTGTGAGACGGCGGTGACGAATGCAATCGCATGCATTGATCAATATTTTACCATTTCTGAGGTTGTCTTTCGCTTTTTCATCATCTCATCGTTGGGGAGGAGTCGCCTTGACCGTATTGTCTTTTCCTCTTTAATTCTCCCGACTGTCATTGTTTTCAGCTCTCTTCTTTAATTTGGTGTTGAGACTGTAACATGAATATGAGCTCAAATTTATTTCAATAAAATGGTTTTCCGATCTAGTGGCTGGTGTATATGCGTCTTTAAAGTAATCGCGTCAATGGTTGACTGTTTCCCATTGGCTTCGTTCCACCATCGGCCAGATCATTCGATTCAAATACATGCTCACCGATTACAATAGCGCATATCGCAGCGTGCATAGAATCGAGCTCTGTCTAGTTTTGACGTTCCTGGCAAGCACGTCAGGGTGCGCAGGATCACGATGGAGAACTCCTGTCTGCTACTTCTAATGCAATCCACTCCTTCGCTGCTTACAGCACACTCTGCCCTTCGGACGTAGTATTGGAACGGCAGCGTATGTCAAGCACATTGAATTCCGATCTTGACAGCATAATTAACTCGGGTAAGAAGAACAGAGTGGGATTCAATGCTGTCTGCTGTCTCTAAAGCGAAACCCCTGACAACCAGTCATTATCCACGAATGGCGCTTGTATCGACGAAACCGGAAAACTTTCCATCCTTGGTATGTGCATCAACACAACACTTAGTTGGAACGATCACATATTCGAGGTCGCCAAAAAAGTTGAGAAATGCTTAATCGATGCAAGGAATATTTCACCCCTCTGTTTTGGCTTTAATCTATAATGCGCATATTCGCCCCAAGCTTAAGTACAACGCTCATTTCTGGTCTGGTGCCCCCAAGACCACCCTGCACTTACTAGATAGAATCCAAAAGCGAGCGATAAGACTTATAGGAGACAACAATATCGCGGGTTCACTAGACTCGCTCGAACATCGACGTACCGTATCTTTTTTGTCTGTGCTTTATCGGAATCGGGCAGCCAAAGTGAGCCTGACAGTGAATGAGGGCGAGACTAAGTAAATGTTGTCCTCAAGAAAGGACATAGAACATCGACATCTTAGACAGAACGTCACAATGGACAGCTATAACTTCGAAAAATGTTTTCGTCTACTTTGCAGTACGAACAACATCGGTACCGATACCAAGGACACAGTAACTGTTGCCAGTGCTAGAGTCGTGTCTTTTCTCGAAGGTTGACTCCATACAAGGCAATAATAATCCTACTCCCGGTATGGGCAATATCGAAAGTGGATAAAGAAAACCTTGGTATTTTCAAATCCGAAAAGCTGCGCGTTCAATGCTTGCGTTGGCGGCATTTGAGAGAGATAAGTCAACCATTGTGGTGGCCCGTGGCGTTGTGGGTATATGCGTCGACCCCAACCTCGATGTCGTAGGTTCGATTCCAGCTCTGAGCGACAGAAATCATTTTCACGGCCCCACCTCTTTCGAGTCACTGACAATGCTCAAAGAGTGTTTCCTGTCTAGAAAAAGCTCCCAAATTTGGCCGTTCGGATTCGGCGTAAAACTGTAGGTCCCTTCCACTCGTGAGAGAACAATAGCACGCACAACACGAGTGGTTGCTGAGAAGCTAGGCCCTGGCCCTCTATGGGCTGTAGCGCCACCCATATTATTATAATATTATTATTATATTATATATAACTCAACCATTAACTATATGATCTGTATAGCGAGCCTAGACAGGATTCTACTTATCACACGCCTGGGCAATGTAGACCGCATACACTGCAACCCTAAGAGTAGTCGACTCAGAAACCGGTGGGACAACCCAACAAACGACACTCGCAGCTAAGGTGGCGCATTTATTGGAAGATGTTTACAAAATTAAAAAGCAAAACTAAAGGCAAGGTAGCCAGAGGTTTCTCTTTTGACTGAGTGCACCAGGTTAACCTCGAGCTGTAGCGCTGCTCGAAGAAGAAGACAACGAGGTTAGTTCGATAAGTTGGTGCTAGCAAATATATTTATTTTCATTTTTTTGTTTGTATATTGAACTCAATGCATTTGGACCAGCCTAAGAAAATGTCTTCCAAATTGGAACTGGACGCCTTTGAACCTTCAATGCAGTCAGACGGTGAAGTGTCCGTTTTTTTTACGACCAAAGACCACAATATATTTAACTGATGGCAAGTTTAAGAGCAGTCGCGAAGGGAGACTAAACAGACAGTGCATAGTCTAGTGAACCAATTTGAGTCCGATCCCATTTTCGCTGAATTGCGGACAATACTGAGGCGATTCATACGTCCAAAGGAATTTCGCATCGGTAAGACCACACAGCATCGTTCTGGGGAAGATCTTGCAACACACGCCAACACTAGAGGCACGATCTTCCAGAAGTCCGTGCAATTGTTAGAACACGTTGATGACATTACTTGATTGGCAGAACTCATCGAGCCATCAATCAGGCATTTGCTAACATTGAGACGGATGTAGCTGAAATGAGTCTGGCAGTGAATGAGGTCAAAACAAAGTACATGCTGTCTTAAAAAAAAAGAAACACAACATCGACGTCTTGGACAGAGCGTCACAATGGGGATCACTCTTACCAAGCGCTGTTTCTTTGGGGTCAAGAGGCAATTGAGTAATAGGGCCCTCTGTCGAAGAACCATGTTGACTCTGATCGACCCAGTCCTGCTATACGGCACGGAGGCATAGTTAATCTCGAATGCGGATGAAGAAGTCCTTGGTCTCTTTGAGAGAGAAGTTCTGCGTACGATTTTTGGTCTTTTTTGCGTTGATGTCGTCTGGGGGAGAAGATTCAACCACGAACTGTACGGGCTGTACAGCGGCATGAACCTAGTTAGGGGTTCACGGAGGTCATGTTAATCGGATGGACACCACGACTCCAGTCCGAAAAATCTTCGAATCCGAAGCAACGCAACAGAGAACGCCCACATTTAAGGTGGCGCAACCAAGTGGAGAAGGACCTCAACCAACATGGTGTGCGAAACTGGGGCCAGCAAGACAGAGAGTTGGAGCGCTAGTTGGAGAGGCTTGTTGGTTGAATCCCAGGTCCACCCGGACTGTAGCGCCACACAAAAAAGAAGAAGACGGCCACACAACGATGTGGAGAATTTTAATATTTAAATGATTTTGACCTGCGTCCATGTAGATGAAGAACCGCATTAGAAATTTTATAACAAGATGACCACTTTTAAAAGAAAATCATCAACTGTCATGAGATGCATTTTTGACTAAGCGACTTGGCCAACAAACAGAAAAAGCGCCATTGGCGAGGCGGATACGATCATGTCCTTCTGCAAGCACCACAAAAATTAACTATATTTTGTCATTGGACCACTTTTTTAATGGTCCATCACTTAACACACAATAGAAGTCGTTACATTTCTTTGGTCAATTGCATGGACACGACTAATGATATGTTTGTGTTTCCAGCGCGAGTTCCACCAGCTAAACAGCGGTTGAGGATTTATTTAAGACGTGATCGGATCAGCAGTTTGTATCGAGAAATGGTCCTGTCATTTGGATCGTATAGACTTTAGTGGATGGGCCTACACTAAATGATCGCTCCTTGCTAAGAAGTCGGCGTCAGCAGAGGAGTGTGGTCTCATCCGTCTAAATGTTTGCCCGTATCAGCGAAAACATAGTTCAATGCATGGACGGTTGCGAGTGTGCTCTTGGTGGAAATACGATCCAATATAAGTGCTCTCGGTTGGTTTGCATTTTTTCTAAACAAATTTGCCTTTTTATTATTTTTTATTTTATTTTTTAGTTTAACTCTTTCATATAATTGTTTATTTACATCACACCGATAAGGTATTTAAAGGATGTTCTTTATACTTCGGAACTAGAGTCAGAGGTGGAATTGAGCCCTGGCTCTACAGCAATCACTCATGGTATACCTGCTCTTTGATGTCCTAGGAGGAGATAGCTGCGGTTTTTGGTGACACCGATAGCTCATCAATTTTGTGTGACTCGGTAGTATGATTAACGTTCGTGTCAGAAATAAAACAGTTTAGGAGATATTATTCGCCTGCAATGTCTAGAATGTCATGTATGAAGTAGTCTTACAATGTAGGACACAGACTGGAGTAATGGGAGAGATAGTGCAGAGTACGACTGTGACCAGAAAGTAGGGCAGCTACCATAGCTAGCAGTTTTTGTCGCACTGAAAGCATTTCTTGGTTCGCAACTCGACCACCACTTTGTTTAACATCTACAGGAGATGTCTATTTTATTAGCTGGTATATTCGCTTGGCGGTCCGTGGCGCTGTGGGTGTGTTCATCAATACCAACGCACTTGAACTCGCGAGTTTCGATTCCTGTTGTAACCGAAAAATGCTTTTCACGACCCACTGCCTTCGAGTCACTTACAATGCTTAGAGAGTGTCTGTCTAAAAGAGCTTCTGGAAACAAATTTAATCCTCTTCACGTGAGAATAGAATTTTGTGCAAGACCAGATGATAGTCGCCGTTCTCATTCACGGGGACACACCCTAAACTTTAACTCATTTCCCGGTGCTCGCGGTGTTAAATGTGACACAAATAAAAACTTGTCCCAATTTGTTGGTGTTCCCCATACAACACTTTAGATCATTATCACCAAGCAAGTGTCGCCAAGTTCGCCCTCAAATTTCCTGCAATAAAGTACTCCTAACCATTTCCGCAGCGTTCCTGACAAAATGCCATGAAGCCCGAAAACTCCGTATTTAGCGCATGAATAAATCCAATAAATGTGTGGATTGTGTATCGCTTTATTCATCAGAAGGTACGAGCGGCAGCAACATCGCATTTGATTGAATCGTGAGTATAAATTAAGCTCCTATAGTGCGACTGTGTTCGTGCTGTAAGTTCATTAAAATCATATTTCCGCATAAATCAATGAATGTGTCCTTTCCTATGGCCGCGCAGACTAGAAGCCCGTCCATAGCACGCACACCACAAAGCAGGCGAAGACGTACTTGCAAGCACACACATATTGTACACGTAGCCCCATTCGATGTGGCTGAGGTATAATAATAATAATAATTGCACTGTCATAAACAACACGCTCGGGCAAGGGAGTTCAGAATCGAGAGAAGCACTCTCTAGCACCGGGTGCGCCGCCCGTACACATTCACATCGTTCACGAGGACAACCCCTTGGCGAATGTGACGGCGAAGGACACCGAAATAGATCCAGTGAAGTTTGTCATGACATTTTCATAAATCAATTTTCTACCACCCGAAGCGTTGGCCATCAACAACATAGATTATGGCGACGTTAAGGGTGCACAGATGAAGATTTACTACCTACCACCACCGCGCCGGCAGCAGTCCGCCCGAGCGGTGCGAGTGGGAGTAGGTAGAATGACAACAAACAAAAAGGCGAACCCGGAAAACCTTAAACTTGACCGAAGCGGCAGGCCGGCGAAGACGTGGAAGCAAAAAAAGGCATGGAATGCGGTGGTCGAGCTTAATACGAGAAATTGAATGCACTGCGGCCCCCCAAGGCCCCGGGTGGTATTGTATATAAATTAATTACATTTCTCGATCAGATACGCTGCAAAACATGACATCAATTTGTTGAAAGATTTGCGTTAATTGTTTAACATGCCACACGAAGCATTTATTTCTTTCGTTGGCAAGGAGGGTGGTTCCGACTGGATTTTGTGCTGGCATTTTTGACGGGAGAGGGAGGTTGGTTGTTATTTTTAGACTGATTGGAGGATGGGGGTGGTGGTTTTTTGAACGTTGACAAAATTACTTTCATTCTCTACCAGAGGCACACAAGATGTGTGTGCGTCCGACTGAGGCTATTCCCTACATAATGGCATGAATGGAGCTTCAAAAGGATGGCAACACCGGCTATGATGGGCTCCCTGCGCTGGGGGTGGGTCAGACTCTATTCACATCGGACTATAGCCTCACGCACATTGCTGTTTGTCTGCAGAAAGACGCACAGATATGCTCCACTCTAAAATTAGCTAGCCTTGAAGACGACATGACTAAAGTGTTCTTTTCTATTGACCAAAGCACACAGTAACGTTTTAGCTGCGTTTTCCATCACCTTTCGAGCAAATGTGTGCCGTGAGATCGTCAAACGGACTGAGGCTTGCTAGTGATACTTTGCTTTAAAAAAACAGCAGCAATGTGGAAAGTAAACCCCGGCAACTTTTGACGAGCAATGGTCCAAAGGTCCTAAAGATCCTATAGAAAAGAGACCCTCTAAACCGTGCCAAATACAGAGGGATAAGTCTTCTTTCTGCCGTTCTGTGTAAACGCCTGAAACCCTACCTGATTGGTCAATATCAGTGCGGGTTCAGGCCAGCAAGGACCCAGGAGTTTCAAGCTGATACCCACCACCTATTCATCGACTTTAAGGCCGCGTATAGACACGCTGTGAGCGAGGAGAAGGAGACTTAGGCTGCAACTTTTTCGTTGAGATTGCTTCAATTTCTCTTACGTGATCGCAAGGCGCTTTTACGCATGAAATTAGCCGAGTTGCGATTCCAACTCAATTTGTCCATCCTTTCAGAGGAAATTGTCATCTCTCTCACACATGTTTATAACATGTTTCCATTACCGAAAAGACAAAAGAGAAGACCTTCGAAAACCTGAATAGAAAAGGGGAAAAAGAGAATACAGAGAATGACAGTAATCCTCGAGGACATGCAACTCGGTTAACAGCGATTGTCCATAAGATTGAAGAATTCCCGACGAAATTAACGTGCGGCCTCCGTTTATCACGTTGTTTCAAAATTTCTTCTGACTTTAACGAACACGAGTATTTTTCGCCATCAAATGCTGACTCGGCTGAGGTAAAAGTAGAACATGCTCCTGTCTGCTACTGCGGCATTCATGCTTTCTGCATGAAATGCTCGCCTTGCCCATTAGAACCAACGACGCATACAACCCCTTCCTTTCAATTAACGCAAACCGCACCAACTACTGTACGACAAAACAAAACAAACTAAATTATCTTCGACCCACTGAACAGGGACCGACAGTTTCCGACAGTGTCTTGACAAGCTAAAACACATCTAGGCGTAGATCCATCACCAAGTGCACTCATTTGACAGAAATCAGAACTCCCTTTTCTCAGCATTTCACCCAAAAGCCAAGAAGGGAGCGAAAGAACCATAATGTGCATGCAGTGCTGTTCGCACGAAGTTTCGCGACCCTCCATGGATGGTAATGGCCCACAACTGATGGAATGATTGGTAGAAAATTCCACCATTGACCATATATTCACATTACGGCAGATCTTGGAAAAGACCCAGGAGTTTCAAGTGGATACCCACCACCTATTCATCGACTTTAAGGCCGCGATTGACAGTATTCATAGAGACGAGCTATACACCGCCTTGTCTGGTTTTAGCATCCCTGCAAAACTCGTCCGTCTTTGCAGAATGACGATGGACAACACCCGATGCTCCGTCAAGGTCGGTAAGGACTGTATCGAGACCTTTGATGTCAGAAAAGGATTTCGACAAGGCGGCCACTGTCATGCGACTTTTCTGACATCATTCTCGAGAATATCGTGTGGAACTCAAATGTCAACACCAGAGGCACGATCTTCCACAAATCTGTGCAACTGCTCGCATATGCCGATGACATGGACATCATCGGAAGAACACAACGGGCGCTTGTCGGTGGGGCGTTTGTGAGCATCGAGAAGGAAGCGGCCAAGATGGGACTTGCGGTTAATGAGGGTTAGAGGAAGTATATGCTGTCTACGAAAAAGGTCCACCAACACCGACGTCTTGGGCAAAAGGTCACCATAGACAGCTATAACTTCGAAGTAGTGGAAGACTTTGTCCACCTAGGTTCCGAGCAAGCAATGACACCACCGCGCAGATAAAACGGAGGATCACGCTGGCCAATCGTTGCATTTTCGCACTCGAAAGGCCACTGAGGAATAAAACCATCTCTCGAAGAACCAAGATGATAGATCCAGTCCTGCTGTATGGCGCAGAGGCATGGACACTAAGTAAGGTGGGCAATGAAATTCGTGGTCGCTTCGAGAGAAAAGTCCTTCGAATTATCTTCGGGCCCGTATGTACGGATGGTGTTTGGAGGAGGAGACTGAACGCCGAGCTGTACGGACTGTACAGCTACATCGACCTGGCCAAACGAGTTCGAAACTCTCGTCTCAGATGCCTAGGTCACGTCGAGTGAATGGACACCAAAGCTCCGGCCCCGAAAGTCTTCGACTCCAACCCCGAGGGACACCGCAGTAAAGGAAGACTACGCCTACGGTGGAGCACGCAGCTGGAAGGAGACCTGAATACCTTAAACGTGCGTGGCTGGAAGCAACTAGCACAAGACCGGGCTAGATGGAGAGGCCTGTTGGCTGAGGCCCAGGTCCCAGGACTGTAGCGCCAGTCAAAGAATAAGAACGTGGAAAGTTTGTCGGCAATATTCTTCGAAATTCCTCTTTATACGGAAATGCAGATCAAGCCTCAAAATGTGCCGCAGTGCACCTCCACTGAACTTTCATCAAAAATGCTGCACGCAGTGACGACACGTCACATAAAGGCTCCTCCTGTCTAAGCTTTTTTCCCGCAAATGTCATCCAAATCCTGTGTCAATTGTCAAATTGACTATCAAACTGCACATCAAGTCCATGTCCGATTACATGCATCTATTCGATCGAATTTGTTCACAAGATGAAACTGATTGATTTCGAATGTATCCCATAAGCCCGTTGGCGTGCATGACAAATTCGATATTGCTTTGCATCGGAAATAGATGAATGCCCAAAAGTGTAATTTGAGATTGAAACGGTCATAAGTTTGGCGAAAAAAAGCACAATCCTTTGTAGAGTCCATACAATTTGTAGCAAACTAAAAACGAAGCACATAACCATGTGAAAGTTGACGGATCAAAAAAAAGGGAAATGATTGCATAGACGAATGTTTGGGGTGATGATGATATCCCTTTCAAGTCATGTTTCACATGAGTGGGAACGATATTGATGACGGACATGTCAGCTTCATGGCGGACACTGGGATAAAAGGAAAAATCATCATGTCAACGGTGCTCGTTTGGTTACAAAAAATAACTGGGAAACATTTGATGTGCAATTTCTACCAGGGTTTGGTGGGAACTATGTACACGGTGTTCAAATCACAGTTCACAGTCAGAAAGTGATTGAAATAGGATACGAAATGGTTAGTTTTTCGCGGAAATTTCGGTGTTCCAAAGCCCTTTCGTTGGATTATTAAACTGGTCAAGGGAAACTAAAGCAAGCAACGAGAAGTTAGTTGCTGAGCTCTTGTATCATACGATATCTTGGCAATGAGTTAGCTCAGCAGAGACACAGAATCCCTAGCAGAGTCCCCACTTTTTAATGAGATCATTGTTGAAGTCCATCGTAAACTTGATCATCCGGTTTGTGGTTTCGAAAGTAATAATAATAATAATATGGAAATATGGCGTTATAGCCTGTAGAGGCCCACGGCTTAGGTAAGATTGGGTTAAAAAGGCTGACTGCTAAGAGCAGTAAGACTTAGGCGAAAGTAGGCCCATTGTGTTAACTTCGGATTGACTTCTCCTAACATCGGAACCAGTTTGTGTTTGTAGGGAAGCGATTTAGGTGGCCTATGCTAGCGCTGTTTAGCTCATTGCGGTTATTGGAGTAGTAGGCCCCTAGTTGTAGGAACCTACGACTAGTCCGAACACTACAGGAGCAGTTTTCTTCCTCCTCTTCAACCACACAGCTTCTGCAGAAATCATCATGAGTGGCACCCACTCTGCGAGCATGAATGCCAATTGCACAGTGCCCGGTTATGACTGCTATGAGAGTCCTTAATAAGTGCTTATTGAGTCTAAGTAGACTGAGTGACCAGACCAGGGCCTAGCTTCTACAGCAACCTCTCGTATTGTTCGAGCTGGTGTTCTCTCACGAGTGGAAGGTAAAAATAGTTTTATGCCTACTCCGAACAGCAACATTTGATAAACTTCGTCTAGACAAGATTCTCTATGAGCATTGTCAGTGACTTAAGGAGGCGGGCAGTTGATTATACCAAGAATCGAACCTAAGTCCATGTGGCCTGTGGTCAACGCACATATCCACAATGCCGCGGGTCGTCAAATTAAGAATGAAATATATGTATGCTAAGAAAATTGTAAATTCAAGAGTGTTACTGGAATAGGACATCCTTCAAATGTCTGGCGTGTGGGTTAGGGGTTAGTTGATGATGCAATTTTGTCTACTTTTCGACAGATATTGGAAATTGACTAGCCCATAACCTAACCAATATTCCTTAGCTGATAGGGTCCTTTGAGGCCAATTTGTTTATGGAGCACAACGCTCCACATTTCTCCAGGTATACAGGATAACACATGAAATAGTGCTCCGTTTTAAAGAGATCTGTGCAGGAGTCCCGCAAGAGAGTGTCCTTGGTCCCACATTATTCCTGGGCTACATGTGCGGATGTTCACGCAACAGAAAGTGCAGTTGTTTGCAAATGCAGATGTCTGCAAATGAAAACTCCACCGAGCTCTCTACAGGATATCTGAGTGAACAAAATCCCATTGATATCAAATCACCTCAAAACTAAAGTAAAAGGCCCACCATGTGAAAAAAATGAAATGAGCTTTAAAACTGGTATATAGAAATGTGCTGGCTGCTTGTTAAGAACTCCAAGCTAAGCATCTCTAATTAACTGCTTTTATACATACAGAATGCAGAAAATTCATTTGCTAGGAAGTGATTCGCATTTGTCGCATACATTCGAACGATGTTCCTAACAAGTTGGTTTCATGTACATGTCACAGCGACATCCAGTCTGATCCACTTGTGATTGGTTGATGAACCAATTTCTTGACCAGTTGTTGACCGATACCACATAGTTGATATTGACACCAAATATCAGATATTCAATAACACTGCTACAAGTCTTAAATTTTATTTACAGAAAGAAGAGAAGAAAATACACCGATGAACCGTGAGCCCTTCGCAACAGCACAGCAATTAATAGGAGTTTTGCTTGTTTGAAAAAAAATGCTGATTTTGAAATTGAAACTAAATAGAGACTAGTGCTAAGAGGTGAATATTTATTTTTGTTCGGTCATATGCAACCAATTTTTTTATTGCACCGTGGTGATGAACGATCCTTGTAAATGCAAAAGTTTTGACATCCAGTCCACTCATGGCGTCCTGCGGATAGTCTCTACAGCATCCTTGGTTGAACTATTCATTTTTCCGGTTCCGGTCCTTTTTTCTTCCCACAGAGAAAGCTTTAAGCCTTCCACGCGGACCTTATTGGGCACATGTTAAACTCATCAAATAAACCCATGCATACGTTGAGACAAACTCCTGACTCGAAGGACCAAAGTCATGCTCTACAAAACACTTATCCTGCCAGTCCTACTTTATGGAGCCGAAAGCTGGACATTAAGTAAGGCTGCAGAGCTGATTCTTGGTGCCTTCGAAAGAAAAATTCTACGTCGGATATATGGTCCCGTCTGCGAGAAAGGCGAATGGAGGAGAAGACACAACCGCGAACTCTACGAGCTGTACAAGGATGTGGATGTAGTCCGGAAGGCAAAAATCCGTCGACTACACTGACTCGGCCACATCGAGCGAATGGACAACAACGCTCCAGCAAAAGGGGGTCTTCGAATCCGAGCCTCCTGGTTCGAGAAGGAGAGGAAGACCGAACCTCCGGTACAAAGACCAAGTCATCGCGGATGCAAGACAGCTTGGCCTTGAGGACTGGAAGCAGCGTGCCCAGGACCGTCACCGATGGAAGGCAGCAATTGCTCAGGCTCAGACCCTTCATGGTTCGTCTGCCTGATAAGTAAGTATACGTTGAGACAAGAGTCGCTTTTCAAGCCCAGACTCACCCGGTGACATCTTAAAAGAAATCCAATCCAGAGGTCGAAGCCCAGTATAAACCGAATATGTTCATTAAGAGTAGCCAAACGGATTTTAATTCAAAGTCAAAACCGGGTATTTTTTGTGTGTACTATAGTCAAGTTTTGAAATACTTTCGACTCGTGAAGAAACAATAAGACAATACTAGTAGTCGCTTAGAGGCAGATGGCCCATATATTTTGATGTTAAGCCTAGTTATTCTAGTCGAAGTAGTCACAAATTAAAGCTTCGTTTCAAGCTAATAATGATTTGGGTTAAAATAACCCGTCGGGTATGTCAAAAACAGCCTGACTGTCCCAACCTCCAAAAAACCCTCATCCCATCTCATCTTATCGATTTCGCATCGTTAATGCCTCACAAATCACAGCAACACTGACTCAACGCCTATCACTAATTGATTTCATTCCCCGCCGACTCCTTTGAAGCCAATATTCGCAAAATCATAACGATATTACCAAATTTCAAAATATTATTTACCTCGATAATTATAGCAAATACCCAGCAAGAGGGAAAAGGGGATCACAAAGAAAAACCCCGGGAAACGTTCTTTGAACGTCCCAATCAAACAATTATGACTCAATTATAACCGGGCCCTCCGTTTGAAACCGAATAGGTGCCACTTTTAATGGCTTCGTTTGCCAACGGAAAGTGGCGCAGCAGAGGCATGGATAACACAATTTCCACTCGAGTCCTGCCGTCTGATTGGGAAATTCACAGCAGAGTCGGACCCAACCCCCACTGTCGTCTGTCAATATTTGCTATGCACATGAAAGGCAATTTCTGAAACTGGTGAGAAAAGAAAAACAAAAGGATTACCACCCCTTTGGCAGAAGATTGTGTTAAAATTAGTCCCACCCCCCCCAAAGCAACAATTAATGAACCCCGTTCGATGGAGCGACACGGCAACTCAATTACGAGCTGATTAACCACCAAAAGTTGAAAACCATTATCGCAGCCAATATCCCATCCATCTACCTTGCGATTCACTTCATCTGCAAATAAACCCGGGAAATATTTTCGCAGCCGCGCAAAAAATAAATAAATCCATCCATTTCAAACGCTAATAGTGACAGGGCAAGGGCGCGCTGCTGGAATTCCACCATGTATTCGCCTGCCGTCAACACAGATTAATTGTAATTTAGTAGACGAGCGACTGCTGCGTGTTCGTGTGTGTACGCGCTGTCACCTCTAGTGCGACCAAAAGTGAAGCACAACATGTTACACCACCCACCCCAGATGTGGGTGGCCATGGGCATGGGAAATGATGTCGGCCGCCCAAACGCCTCCCACCAGCCGCGTGTTACCGCGTGTAGCTATTAAATATGGACACAACAGCACAAAAGGGAAGCCGAAAAGTATCTTATTCAAATGTGCCGAAAGCGTGTTTACGGGAAATCAACGGAATGTGGTATTAAAATCGTGCCTCGGCGAAGGGACAAATAAAGCTGTCACGGAGCCAAGTGAAATATTATCGCCACCGTTTTTTGTGCGTTCCTCCGATTCGTAAAATATTCATAGAAACTGGGTCTGGACTTAGATGTGACTTTGTTCAAAACTTTCCGTTGTCACATCATTCAAAAAAGAGGGGGCTCTCACCCACATCCACACCCTCATCCCGATCGACGAGCGACACTTGTCCACCGGGGACTCACCGGGGCGGTACGTATTCGCGAAACCACCTTTTAATGCGAATTGAAATAATAAAGCCATCGCAGGTGGGGGAGGTAACTACTGATGGTGCTCCGCTCTAGTGGTCTGCGGTAGTCTCTTGTGGTCTCTCGTGGTCTCTGGTAGTCGCTGGTTACATCGGATTAAGTTATGAAGGGATAACTCAGTGATATTGGAAAAGTTTCCATCTTGATATTGATGATTGGTTGGCTAGGAAGCGCTGAGCTGCTCGTTTGTGTCCTGAGAGGGTTTCCAGTTTGGTCTTGTCGGAATGTTGTAGTCACCTGCTTGAGGTGCTGCTTGACATCCGCAAAATTGAATCGTGTGGCCAGGGACACTATGAATCCGATGGCTGATATCAGTTTGAATTCATTAAAACTTGTGAGGCGGAGATGCGGGAACCTCTTTAACAGCGCTTTTAGGGGAAATTGAAGGAAGACGCTGATGCATTGTGTTGAATAATTTCGATTAAATTGGACACTCGTTTGGAGCTCAGATCAAGTGAGAATTTGACGTATTTCCTTTATTTTTAGGCCTTAATTTGGAATAGTTGGGATAGATACCTCCATGAGAAGACACGATTGTTGTAGCATTAGCTCATACATGGCGCTGAACTCATGCTACCAAGGGGGTCGAAAGGTGGCGAGTCGTTGTACGGCTATGGTTAGCTGTGCATGTCCAATAAGCAGCTCCTGACCATAAAGCGACAAAGAAGGAGGGTGAGACTGAAAACGGCTCAAAAAACCCATGAACTATCTTTTTCAGGAGGAGTTGGTGCCGTTCAGAAATAAGTGCCACCCGCACCAAGGAGTGGCATTGGGGAGTGAGGGTTTATTGAACCGAGTTTCACATGAGGTTTGGTGGTTAATGGACCCAGGTTCTCCGGCCGGTTCGACTCGGACACTCTCCATAAATAGTAATCATTCAGACCCTCTGATATGTGTAGCGTCTGGCAATAGAAAAGCAGTCGAACACTTATAATAAACCGATATTCCAGCATCGGCTATCACCACCTCTGTATACAACGGCTGCACTGAAGTCAATAGGATCCTGTGCAACGAAATCAAAGGCCGTCATGAAATTTCGCGACCAACTGACGTCCATTAGACACCACAAGGTCTGCGGTCCCAGCCACAGCGCAGTCGAAGGAAATGAAAGAGCGAACGAATTGGGAAGACAAGGATTCAACATGGACATCAGCTAAGCGGACATGTCACTGCACCCACGGGTCAATGCAACATATGGAATCATATGCCATCATCAGCCCTATCACAGAATTCATTCGTACTATTCGAAGCCACGATACGAACTCCGAGGTGAAAAAAATCTGAAACTACTCCGACGTAAATAACTTGTAGGAAACCATTTTAATATCCACTTTATTCGTATTCAGTGATAGCATCCTTGACGAAATTTGTAGCAGATTTTTCATTATGATTCTTTATCGATTGCATAGAATATAATATGGGTGACGCTACAGCCCATAGAAGGCCAGGGCCTAGCTTCTCAGCAACCACTCGTGTTGTGCGTGTCATTTTGCTCTCACGAGTAGAAGGCGATGCAGCGCTTTCGATGGGAGCCCTAGAACTGTAGTGCTGTATGGAAAGTGAACTCGAAGCATAGGGTAATAATTGTGTGCTCTCACGAGTGGAAGGGACCTACAGTTTTATGACGACTCCGAACGGCCAAATTTGAGAAGCTTTTTCTAAACAGGTAATACCTTTTGAGCATTGTCCGTGACTCGAAAGAAGTGGGGTCGTGAAAATTATTTGTGTCGCTCAGAGCTGGAATCGAACCGACGACGTAGGTCCAGCCACTATGGTGGCTGAATGAATTCTCTGATAGATTTTTCGGAGTTCGTAGCCTATTTTCGATTACGATAGAATTCGTGATTGCGGTGAATAATAAAAGAAGCCAAATCATCTTGGCGTGCGTCAATTCTAGACAACAAGATCAGCGTGGCCAAAACTTAGTTATGGTTATGGGGCTGCCAGTGGAAATTGCCAGCACACTTAGAGCAATGTTTGACTATTAACCATGGTTTCACTCGGATTCGAGCAGGGACCCCTATATTTAAGGGCAGGCACTCAATTGCTCCATCCAGCAATGTCCTGAAGTTAATATCGGCAAAACAAAGATCCTTCCAACGTTAGACCGAAACTGGATACGAAACCCTTCGAAGTGACCACAGAACACCGTCCAATCAGAACAATGCTCAGGCAATGGAACCAGGCATCCAGTGACCTCGGCAGGAGCTGCTACGACGAGGAAGAAAACAAGACCGTCCAAATCAGCGCTGGCCTTCAAATCAGCATAGCCTTATATTTATCACAGAAACTGCAGACATAGCAAATACATCGGACTCTGGAAAATCTATTAAGAGCACGCCGTGGTTAGAGGAAATGTGTACTCCACAAATGAAGGGATTCACAATGGGCTCACTGGCCTCCGAATGGAATTGATGGTGCGACATCACACTCCTCTTCCTAAACCTAATCTAACCTTGGCCTTGAATGACGGAATAATTAAGAACGACCGCAATCCACATGATTTCCAAGAGCGTCCAATCGTCGGCTGTGAATCTTGGGCTAGTGTCGGTCCAGATTCCTTTGAGAACGGCCCATCACCATCAATTCTGAGGGTGTGAAGATTGACGATTAAAAACTTTGTTTGGTTTGATTTGAAGAATATGGACAACATGTGATACCAACAGACGTACAGCTCACGCCAAACTAGAAACACTAGCGATTTGAGAACATGGTCAGTTCATGAGATGGTGAAGAGGCCGCCGATATCATCCGATTCAACACATTTTGACTTCTTCTTGTCTAATATTCTGAAGTTGTAATTTGTATGTGAATAAATTCAAAGCCACAGGTTGGAGCCCCTGCACCATGGACCATGCCACTGCATGCGCGTCTCCTAAACAGAGAAGGGTTACAGTCAATTTGACGTGCAAAATTGGACGCAGATGGCTAAATATTGTATTAGAAACAATGATTTGCTTTACTTTGTAAACCGAGAAAAGTAATGGCTTGTGAAAATTTTAGCCGACATCGGCTCGGTCCTTCTACATAAACAAGAATCATTCAGAGTCCATGATAAGTCTCGCATCTGGCAATAGGCAGCCAAACACTTACAAGAAACCGATGTTCATTGGATATCACCAACATTGTGGCCAGCCTGGCTGCACTAAAGTCGATGGGTGTACAACGAAATTAAAGGCTGGCATGAAATGTTGCTACTCACTGGGGTTCATCAGACAGTGGCTGAGGTATATAGTGCAGTTTTGGGCTAAGTTGCGATTCCTGCGTTTTTACAAAAAAGAACACATAGTATTGTAAATATGACTTAAACTGGATTCGAACAAAGACCATGCAAGAAGCTGGAGCAACGCACCAGACCACACCTCGAACACTTTTGAATTATAGGACATATGTGCCGAAAATGGTTCTTAATCTTTAGTCATACTGTTATAATGAATTTATTTAGCAAATTAAATGTTAGTTTAAGTCGAAAGACATAGTTTAAGTTTAAGTTTAGCTTAGAGTGCCCGCCGAGGGCCAGTAAGTTAGAAGTAGAAACATTGTGCGTCCAACTAGGTTTTAGCATTTTTGTCTATGTATGTAAGTTGATCATGAATAATGGAATAAAAATGAATTTAAGATGAAAAAATGGACATGTGTGCCGTGGTGTAAGAAAATTAGCAGGCTAGCAGCTAAGATGTAGGTATGATTCCGTACTGCGAATGGGGCTGTGAGAAAATTGCAACTTACACCTAGGTGTGACAGCGATAAAAGAGCGGTATGGAAGGTAGTCACAGTTTGGAACGCAAGTGCAGTTAACAGTAATCGCAGTTTAAATCGCAGTTGAAAGCAGACTGCTACTGCGATTTTCTAATCACTCCGAAGACATCGCTAGCGATATTTTTGTACAGCAGTAATAAAAAGAACTATCCCTGAGACGAATTTCTTCTTGCTGCATCTAATTTTGATATGCCGTGAAAATTAGGAATAGGAGGAGTCCATTGTTCTTTAAAGTAGAAAGTAAAGTAGAGATGTATTTTTCTTCAACACAAGCAACAGAAATCACTCCCTGGGGCTGTCTGACTAGAAACTGGACGTTCATCTTAATTTCAAAAATCATGTTTAGGGACTTGTGAACGTTCTTTGGATCCTGTGAATGTGGGACGACGAACGAGAGAACCCCCCATACTCAACTAAATTCGTGTGCGTAACAGGCTGCAATTGCATGGGCCTCTATGTCCCATCAGTTTGGGAAGTAGCGCCACTCAAAAACTAAGCTTCAATACACCCAGTCTATGCATGTAAAAATTCACACCCTTTTCCTAGCTTTACATATGTACAAGTATTTTTATTTTCAATATTGGCGCATTTTGCTCTAGAGACAATACTTTCAACAGAGAGACCAGTCTCTATGAACCTGAATTGTTACGAACCATATCTCAACAGGATGAGACTAAAAATAGAACAGACATCACATTGAAACGACTGTTATTCCTATGAAATCATACTGGATTCCGTAAGACGTTAATACTGTGTTTCAACAGAAAAACGAAGTATATGTCAGATATTCCGAGAATATTACGTTTAATTAGACGAGTGCTTAATTAGAGAGCACTACCGATAATTGGAATCGTCTCACACAAGAGCCCTTGCATCTACTCAAATGTATATATTTTTTTGCTACATGCTTGTGTGAAATTCAACTCCTTCTTGTGACTTGTGGATCACATTGCTCTCACAGGAGTGACAGTCCTACTTAATGCATAAGATATCAGTTATCAATTGGATGTTGAAGCGAGGACTAGTCAGTCACGTCAAGTGTCATGCAGTTTGCTGACCTTTTGAGTCTCGAAAGGGGCGATTCACGAATCATTTGGAACATTATTTCATATTTAATATTCTTGAATGGCATAGCAGACTGCTGCCCGCAGTCTATTGATAAAGAAATGATATTGAATTGTCAATAGTAGCTGCAGGCGTCGTGAAGGCGTCGTGAAAATTATTTTTGTCGCTAAGTGCAGGAATCAAACATACGACGTCGAGGTTGGGGTCGTCCCACGACGCTACTGGCCACCACAAAAACAGTCATTAATGCCACGTAATTCAAACACTCCTGTCAGTTTGAAAACTGCAAAGGCTGAGAATACAAAACTGGTGATAATGGTCTCGAGGTGCTAGGCACCAGGCGAAAGCCCAATTAAGGATGTGAATAAATTCTGCTACATGACCAGCACTTTGTGCATTGTTTTGCGGAAAATAAGGTTTTAAAGCCATGAGATAAGTCTCTGGCCTTCGTCAAGAGACGAAGCCTGAAGTCGAAATGGATAAACGAAGAGCTGCTGCGTAGAGCTTCCTAGAACATCGAAAGTGAAGCTGGTTAGGCCACACCCGACATCAGGATGGCCAAGTGTCGACCAAGGATGGGCCTCACTGGGGCAACGCAAGGAGTGCGCTATAGGGGTTGACCACTCTCAAATTGAAGACGGACTGTGGAGAAAGAACACTGACACTGGCAGATCATGATCGGAAGTGATTAAGCTGGCCCTAGACAGAGTCGCGTGGAGATCGTTCATGGAATCCTCGCTACCGTTTTATGATCCATGGGAACACTTCACTATATTCAATTAATACTTGTTGTATATCGAGTTTGTATGTTTAAAGGTTTGGCCGAAAACCGGTTAAATGGTTAAATCTCTCAGAAGAGTAAAAAGCGTGTCTTGCCGGAAAGTGATAACTCAATTCGTTTTAAAAATAAACAAATTCAAGTTGCGACATTTGTTTGCAACAGTTGCTTTCATGTTAACTGATTCAACTGCAACCCCATGTGCCTTGCATTTTTGCAGTGATACTTTTTAAGAGCATTCTCGTCACTTTTTTGATTTCTTCTGCTCCCGGATAGCTGAAAGACGTTGCCTGATTTTTTTATTTTCGACAATTCAATCGACTAAATCATCGGATCTTTTAATGTACAGAGCAGTAGTCCAACGACTGCAGAAGAAAATGCACGAAAAACTACGCCTCATATTCAAAACACACACATCATGAAACAACCGGGACATAGCAAAAGTCAACAAGAAGGAATATATACAAACAGTGACCGAGTTAAGAGTTCATGTGGCTCTTATCGAATCAACTGTTCTTGACGAGTTACAGAAGCGAATCTGCGCTGACAAGATTTAAGGTGTGGCTTTTGTGGAGATGTGACGAATATATGGTCCCGTCTGCTAGGAAGGCGAATGGAGGAGAAGACACAACCGCGAACTCTACGAGCCGTACAAGGATGTGGATGTAGTCCGAAAAGCAAAAATTATACGACTTCACTGGCTCGGCCGAATCGAGCGAGTGGACAACAACGCTCCAGCAAAGAAAATCTTCGAATCCAAGCCTTCTGGTTCGAGAAGGAGAGGAAAACCGAACCTCGGGTACAGAGACAAAACAAGACAGCTTGGCACTGGTGATTCGAAGCAGGGTGCCTAGGGCCGTCACTGTTGGGAGGCAGCAATTGTTCAGACTCAGACCCTTCATGCCTGATAAGTAAGTAAGTTTTATAGTTATCTGTACAAGTTTCACGTGAATACGTTATATTTTGTGTCTCGACATTTTCAACACAATCATTTGATTTCCCTTCCAAATCAATGGAATTCTGAAAACAGGTCAACTTCCCGGCTTAACTCAATTGAGTTCGCCCACCAATTAATTTTCAATTCAGAATTAGCCTTAATGTTGAAGCTCGATAAATCCGACCAAAAAATCCAAATTATTTTAATTGCACATAATTCTTATGCTTGCAGTAAATACATGAATCCCAAAATGACGCCACTAAAAAATTTAGATTATCCCCCAAATATTGAATTCTATGCGACACACTTATGCGTGTCCACGGGCTTTCAGGCTAGAGTCCAATTTAGTTAATTAAGCGTCATTGAATATTTCAATAGGAACACGCTCATCGATGCAGTAATTTTGTTGATTTTTTTCTAGTTGATATGCAGCCGCACAAAAATGGAGTGCACATTTTTGCAATTCACTTTACCCATTGTATCCATTCATGATCATTTACCTGGAAACAAGGCGAATAGATGGGTGCATCGCTCATCGTATTAAAAGGGGATTTTCGAGCAAATATAAATGTTCATTTGAAAAGGCATACAAATCAATTCAAATAATAATTCGGCTCAGTACAGATTTATCTGATACTCTGGCCTTTTTTTGACTTTTTTCAATTCGTTCGGGCGTCGAAATTTAGCTGCACTCTCGATGGGAGCCCCAGAAGTGTGGTGATTTATGGAACTTGAACTCGAAGCATAAGGCAATAAATTAAATCGCTTCTCAGTTGGAATGATGGTAAGAGATAAGATTGTGTGTTTTATTAAATACTTTGTAGTCGCATGTGATAAATGATTTGACGGAGAGCTTTTCTTTTTGAACTTCACATGAATCACGGGATCAAAATGTGAACAAGCCAGTTGGCGAGAGTCAGTGCCCACATTTCGTGGAACTTGTTCACTTAATTTTTTCGTAGAATCGGCCAAAATCGGATCATTTGAACGTTGCCAAATAAAACCTTTAATTTCATGGAAAAAATAACTGATTCTTATTTAATACGACATTATACACAGACAGTCGTGCAGAATAACACTCATTTCACTTGAAAAACAACTGCCAACATGCAGTCGGGGTATGCACAGTATTCCCCGAAATATGTTGAGCAAAATAAATAGTGCCAATGAAACGAAGTACAATTTTTTATTCAAGCAAAACTTGAAAAAGCATGTGACTTCTTCGAACAACGCTCCTACGTAGCCTACCACAGCTTCTTGGAAAGTGAAGTCTTCAACAATAGAACCCAAATACCCATAGATGATATGGATCGTCAGCATCGGTAACATTTTTCAGAAATTTATCGCAAAATGTAAATTACACGTGAAATTCTTCATGTATTCTCCAATTGTTTAGCATTTTGTGCAGATTTTTCCGTGCGACTGTGGTTAAAGGAAAAACACGTATTTCCATGAAAGCTACAACAGAAACAAAGAAGGTCCGCAAAAAAGCAACACGACCATTATCGAACACATCATTCTTTCATAAGAATTGATATCGATGTTACTCGCCAAGAGTGCGTAGGTAAGTCTAGTCTTACCGTTTGGACGGTTGCTGCTTCCTAATTTGCATTGAAACAATAAGCAGAACGAGCGCATAACATTGATAACAAGGAGATGCTCTTTGAGTATGGTGGTCGGTACTGCGAGAGCCGGAAAAATATGATATAGAAATATTTTTGACATTTGATTGAATGCACTCAACGGGCAAATTTGCACCACGAAACTTGTTGGGGAAAAGCGCTGGTAAAGTATTAGACAACGAATTGTGTTGGATCTAGTTGGCGAAATGTCTGCAGAAGCTGAATGGATGAGGAAGCAGAAACTACCTATAAACAATTTACTCTGCTCGTGTACTGCTCTAGCAATTCGTTGATACTCACAACAAGGTACCTACTATTTCAAGGCATAACAGCGCCTGCATGTTAAAAATTGCTTCGTTGTAAGCACCAACTGATTCAAACTTGTTCCAACGGAGAAGTGATTCCGAATGATACCCCAATGAAGCTATTTTGGCCTAAGTGTTACTGCCTTCGGACACCACAGCTCCGACCCTAAGAGTCTTCGACACCGAGCCATTGGGACAGCGCAACAGAGGACGTCCTCGCACTAGATGGCACACACAAGTGGAAAAGGACATCAACCAACTGTCCAACTCGTGCTGGCTGGAGAGGCATGTTGGTTGAGGCCAGGGTCCACCCCGGACTGTAGCGCCAATCAAAGAAGAAGAAGAAGTGACTGCCTTCGGTGGTCGGGCAGTCTTACCTAAACACACAGAGGTACAAATGGAATAGAATCTGTAGGAACTTTAACAGTTTCTCTACGTTTCATTAGTCTGCTACTAACTTGAATCTCTTCGTCATTTAAAATTTGCAAATGCGAATTTTAGTGTATTTTCCATAGATGGCATCATTCACCGATGAAAACTAAGCTATTCAAAGGAAACGTTCGTTGGCATTTGCAATTTCAATCGAAACTCATTCCAAACATTGCAATCTTCCAAAAACAGCATTGCTCTGCAGATATACATAAGTTTACACATTCTCACACACGTGAGCAGTCAGACGCCAGATGTGCAAACAGCCAGACGCTAGGTCTGCGTTTCAGCCGAGCAAGCCGACACCACCGTGTGAGCGTCTCGCTTTCTCCACCGTGAGACGGGATCTTGTGAAAGCCATTGCTTATCGACTTCGAGCAAGTAGAATAGTTTAAGTTTAGTGGCCATGTGAGGCTCATGGACAACATGCATAGCTCCCGATCGTAGAGTATTCGAATACGATGCAGTGGGGCAATGCAACTGATTCCTGCGTCTTACTTAGTACGTACTCAGTAAAACAATACCCATGTAGAGAGAGCGACCGTGTCAGAATGTCACGTAATGAGTACAGAAAGTACAATCACTTTGTGTGTAGTATCTATGGGAACGCTGCCAAGTCTAGACCTATTTGAGGCGTTGTATCACTGTGGTACTATTTTGCAACGCGGGCCTCTGTGCAACTGTCCAACCTCCAACCTAGATTCTTCAGCACAGTGTTTAAGTTAGTTAAGCTCCCTCATGGAGAAAAAAGAAAATAAATAAGCGATTGTCTTTAATTTATATTCAAGTTGCAGATGACCAATCGAATAGCTTCTTGGACCTTTCTGTTTATTAAAAATAAGAATAAGCAAGTGAACAAGGGAAACCGCAACTGTTGAAAGGACATTTTAAGTGTGTAAAAGAATCGTGATATCGCCAGCACAAGATAAATAGCTTTATTGTACACACCAAGCTGTTCCAATGATAGGTGAAGTCAATCCGAAGGGTGTCCCAATGAGGCAACCTAGGCCTAAGTGTGACTGCCTTCGTTAACCTTAACTAGGTGGCAAATAAAATAGGGGAAACATAAAGGAACAGTTTCTGTACGTCTAACTTGTCATCAACATCATGCCTTTTTTTCATGGAATCGAAACTATTTAAAAGAAATTAAATATTATTTCTATAAATAACTTAACTAGAAATTTTGCATTCTTCCGAAAACAACCATGCTCTGCAAATAATTTCCAGTCGCGAAAAACATTAATATGGCCAGTACTTGATTGATCAAAGGTAAAGTTTATTTTCTTGGAAATCTATGTTTATTAAAATTCAGAATTATCAAGTAAACATAGGGAAACCGTACCTGTTTAAGGGACATTCTGATCGTGTCCAATATTCTGTTGTAAAGCAATTATGATTATCTCCTTGGTACCGGAAAGCAGTAATAGAACGAAAGTTCATCAAATCTAGAAAGTTTTTCATTTCTGCTGCAGATCTGACGTGATTGCTTAGGTTTCAATCACTGCATCTTCCAACAAAATCAGTTTTTTGCTTGGAACCTAAATCATATGTTGAGTACTTGCAAAACGCCACTAGTTATAGTAGTGCGAAAAAATAATCGATTTCTTCGAGTAAACCAAGGTTGGGACTGTTTTTCAACAAACTCTTTATCACAAAGAACCAACGATTGGGTCTCACATCATTAAAAATGTCGCCAAATGTGATACGGAATCAAGCTGCCTAGCATGTACTTATAACGAACCATATTACAACGAAAGGTGGCATTAAAAACGTGGACATGTTGGGTAGGATTAGGGTATATTTTAGATATTATAGAGCTCGGTTGATTTTGATAATCTGGCTTCTTACATTATTTATATGGAACACAACCCGACCTTCACCTCCAATGATTGGAGATGAAGGATTGTAATGATAGTAAGCTTGCATTGGGTGGATATTAAATATCAAAGATATAATATATATAATAATATGGGTGGCGCTACAGCCCGTAGAGGGCCAGGGCCTAGCTTCTCAGCAACCACTCGTGTTGTGCGTGCTATTGTTCTCACACGAGTGGAAGGGACCTACAGTTTTATGCCGACTCCGAACGGCCAAGTTTGAGAAGCTTTTTCTAGACAGGAAATACTCTTTGAGCGTTGTCAGTGACTCGAAAAAGGTGGGGTCGTGAAAATTATTTCTGTCGCTCAGAGCTGGAATCGAACCTACGACATCGAGGTTGGGGTCGACGCACATACCCACAATTGACCTAGAAATCAATTCGTTGCAGCAAAACTTCATATCTGTTCTACGAGACCAGACATTCTTGGACCTAAGCCACAGCCATCTGAATTTCTTAACCCCTAAACTCCACTTGTAGTATTTTATAGTTACTATCAGAAATAATAAGCATCCAGGTCGAGATAGCATACTAATTTATTTGTACGAATACTTTTTAAGGCTTTAGAGCAGCCCAAGTTTCTATTTAGATTAATTGTAGTCACAAGCCCTAGTCTACGAACATTTTGTAAAAAAAACAAGATTAACTGAAATCAAGACGTCACTGCACACCAGTGAAAGAAGTAAGGCAAAATTAGAAAAGTTAGTTTTTCATACGATTAGTCGATCATGCCTCGAAACACTAAATTTCTGTTTTATTTTGTTAGTTCTCTAGGCCGAGTAAACAACGCTTAACACAGCAAAGTGCCTCTTCCTTAAATAAGACACCAGAGAGGGTCTACAATGGTGCATTCAATTTTAACTAGGACCAACATTTTCAAAAATAAGCATTAGGAGATAACACCATCGAAAGAACATCTAAGAGATCAGAAAAATATTTTGATCGATTCTTGAAAATGGTGAAGATTCTCGAGAATAAGGCTTAAGAAAACAACGACTGGCGATGTACAACTTATTATAACCAGAACCAAAATAAAAGAGCTAATTTTGAACATGCACTTATCTCGTTGTCAGAATACTGATTTTTTCAGAGTTAGAGGTCTATGGAAAAAACATACTGAATAAGTTCAACGGTAATGTAATAAATAACATTCATAATTGAAATTAGATTAAGATGTCTCACATTTTTACTATTTTGCTTTAGAACATGTTCCCTGAAAGTGTAAAACGTGTGCTTAATTTTGTCCCACAATGGAAATAGATATAAATATGTTTTCACAGAAGATTGCTCCAAGACACTTTACTGAAAGAGTTCAAAACTAATATGGGGCAAAGTACTGCTGAGAGATCTGGGTGAATACCCATTGAATTGGTAAGAGAGTTCTGATTTTCTGAATTTAATTTTACTCGTATTTCATTCGCTTTCAAGTGTCAAATTCTAAAATCCGAATACTTGAACTCCTCTCGGTTGCGATAAGCTTAAAATGCGGATCAAGCAAGAAAGGAAAACTATGCTGATCTTCATTTAATACTAATCTGAGCGAAATTTTAGTTAGTTACTTGGTGAATGACAGACGTGCACATTTTTGACTATTTGATCCATTTCTCCTGACATCACAGTCTGATCGTGAAGATCTCTGGGCACTGCCCTTCTTAGTGAGATCGTCTTTGTTCGTCACATTGAGCAACTAAGTAAGATTTAGATTTAATTTTGAATCACTTGCTTTAGATTGTAAAGTAGTTTCTGAACTTAGTCAATTTTGAGAGAATATCCTTATTCAAGTGCCCACTGGTGGCCTAACTCGTCCACTATTCACACAGGTAGTTCTCTTCTCCAAAGCACATCATTGCACCGAATTTCAGAAAACTTAAAAATCCACAATTCCTGATGCCCAAAAGCCCATAAATCAACTTGAACCGACTTCCCGCCGCCATATCTCACAGCAAACCCCACCAACTCTCCAACCAAAAAAATATATTCAAACCATCAACTTTTTAAGATATTCACAAAAGAACTCACAATAAACACTCGAAAAGCAGGTTCATGATATATGTATCCTTAAATTCGTCGTTCCTTACTCCGATATCGATTGCTAGTTGCTGATTTATGCTCTTTTTATGTATGTTGCTTATCTCAATATTGACACTAACATTTATTTATTTATTTTTTACATAAGATCTATTTGTTAATTTTTTGCATTAAGAAACCTTAAATAAACTTTCACTTTTGGTATGAATTTATTAATTATTTCTATTTTCTCTCACTCACATTTATAATTAGATTTTGTAATTTGCTAAGCCTAGTCTAGTGTGAAAAATTTACACTTTTTTGTTGGTTTATTTTAATTATTATTATTTTTGGTTTGGGAACAAGTAGATTCCCTCTTTTTTTCTTGCTGTTGCCTTCGAACGTACTTGCACTTGACGCGAATTGAATGATTTTTCTTATTTTTGCTATCTGCTGTCCGCTATCCGCATTGGAGAGCAGAATTAAAACTGATATTTGTCATTTTCTTTTTTCGTCTCACTGAAACATTATGGAAGGACGAGGTGATGGAAAATCAAACTCTCTGCGGCACCAAATCGAAAAGCACATATCTGTTGAAGTACACGTATGCAAGGATGTACAATTGCGTTTCGTTTTCACGTTTATTTCACGTTTAAAATACGTTTACTTCGTTCAGGCAGTTGCAGCCACCGCGACGAGCTTATACCGAGGAAAAATAAAATACATTTTTTTTTTTCGAATAAATACCACGATTGAACGAAAGAGATTCGATATCAAAGAGATTTTTATTTATTTTGTTTTCACTGTTTTTCTGATTGATTATATTAAATAATATGGAAAAAGAATACGGGAAAAAATCTACGTGTGTAAGAAAGGACGAAAACGGAATACAACAGCACTCGTAGATTGAGAGACGCACCACCTAGAAGATTTATCCATCCAGCAGCAGCAGAAGCATACTCATTATTACATTTACGCATGTACCACTATTTTCATAGAAGAGACGACGGAGACCGTGTGACGATGACGGTGACGGAGACGGAGACCAGGATCATCACTTGATTTTATATGTATGTTAAACGGAAAGTTGTTCGGTGTATGCGTATGCTAGGTGTATGGGTGTGTGTGTGTGTGTTTTGCTTCCAAATAATTTCGATAAACTTTTTTGTGTTTTTTTTTTTTTGTTGTCGCTTTCGCCCCTCTCTTTGCAGGGAATTTCGAAAAAAAAGAAACGAGGGCAAATGAAAAAAACACACCGCAACTGAAACCGAATTCAGTCAAGTGAATGAATTTTATCTTATTTCACTTGAAATTTCAGCACATCACACAGTACACACACAATGTCGTGGAGCCCGGAAGAAGAATGTCGCACTGACCGTCCGCCATAAGCGAAGATTTTCACTAGTTCACCGAGATGATGATAACGACAGAAAAACACAATTTTTGTATTTTTTTTTTGATTTTTTTTGGGAATTCTTTTCACACCACAACCGGATTAGACCGAGCGAAAAATAAATGAAATGAAAGAATAGTCAGGCCTCTCTCATTCCAAAAGGACACACAACACCAAACACCACCGCCTAAGTTCGCCGAGAGTAACTGATTGAGATGAGATGCTACTGCACGATGTCTCGTGGCACAAATGGAGGAAAACTCGTTCGTCTACGGGAGAGGTTTTTGCTAATAACTTAAAGCGTACAGCATCCTTTTGGGATTACATCCCTTTTTTCCTTTCACTGGTATCCGTGTGTGCCATGGTGTGGATGGAGCAAAAATCTACCGGGTGGGTGGAGGGGGTGGCTGTAAACTCGGTCGCTCTCTCTTTTCGTTCGGTTTTTCGTTTTTTTTTTTTTTGGTTTTCCTTTTTTTTTTGTTAGTTTAGTTTTTCTTACGTGTGGGGGAGATCGAATCGAGTTCGGGAGAAACGGAGAGAGTGAGAGAGGGAGAGCGCGAGATGAGAACGTTTACCGGATGGGGGTGAGATTAACCGATTCAAGATTGATAAAATTTTCCACCACTTCTTGCGCTGATATCAATTTGAGATGACAAATGAAACAAAATAATCATGCTTTTTTTGTTTTAGTTTTTTTTTTTCTGTTCTAAGGATTGTATGTCCTCTCCATACCACGTGTCGCGCCCAACTGTACTTTTACTGGGCCCCAACACGGGAAATCCTCGAATTCGAACATTTTCAATGTTGTAGATGATGATGGGCAAAGGAGAGCAACTAGATGACACGAAAAAAAGGACGAAGAAAAAAAATTATGATAAACTTTCGGTACCTACATATTTCATATTTGTGTGCTCAGTGCTCAGTGCTCAGTGCTCTGTGCTCAGTGCTCTCCATTTCGGGATGAATTCTCTAGGTTACGGGACGGATGAGAACTGTGCATGTGTGTGAGTGGCTCGGAGATTGGGGAAACCACCTACCAACTATCGGCTAACAATTGGTAATGGCTGTATCGTACGATATCCCGGTACCACACGGGCTCCCCTTCGAGCAAAAATCTTATCGAAGAATTCGAATTTTGACACGCACACAGATGGTTGCTCTCTTACCCCACCGCACACGGCACTTGTGTTGAGCTTCGAAAGGGATTTTCGAATAGTTTCCGTGTGTATAATTCGAAGTGTGGGTGCCTCTCGGCGCGCAGCTGATTCAGGGTTTATCGGCTTCAAACATGTTTCATCCACTCTCCCCGCGACTTCCATCACATCTCTGAAGTCCATATGACAGCCATCACAGGAAAAATTATACACATCCCATGCCACCCCCTGGCTGCACAGCCGTGGCTACCCATTTGCCATCCCTGGATTTGTGAATCCTGACATATTTTCTATCGGCCGCCATCAAAATTCGACATCGAAGCTCAGCAATCCGCCCTCCTAGATGGCATGCGCAAATATTCGATTTTCGAAACTATAACTGTTGAGTACTGACAACAACACGGCCGACCAACACATGTGAATCTTAAACAAACAAAAACACACCCCTCAAAGCTTTTTTTTTTGTTGGTTGCTTGTGCCGAGGTTTTCTTATCAGTTAGCCACCCCTGAGTGTGCAGGAGTCACAAATAGAACCGAGCTACTCCCGGTTGCTCTCAAAGACCTAGCTCTCTCTCTCTCCGTGGAGTGGACTGTGCATCATCGTCATCATCCCCCAGATGAGGGAAGTTGCTGCTCTCGTTTGCTCTCGTGTATGCAGGGGGTTGTTATTATGTTGGCCAAAGTTATTGCCTGAGTTGCTGTTGTTGTTGCTGCTGTCGACGGACAAATAGATGGGACGTGGATGAGGTGAGTTTTTTTTTTTTTTGTTTGTAGCCAAGGACAATTTATGGTATGCGTGCGTGGAAAATCCGATCATCGGTTGTCCTACTCCCAAGACGGTGACGTTGACGATGTTCACGATGACGGTGATGCACGCCCGTCTGATGCGACTGCTGCTGTTGTTGCAGGAGACGAACCTGTGTACTCAGCTTTTTATTACATGATGTAACCCAAACGGTTGCGATTTTCCCCGAGACCGGATCTCGGTGTTTGTTGTTCGACGAGATGAATTCCTCGATGGGAAGCTTCTAGAATGCCAGGTAGTTGTGATTTCAATTTCAGCGATTCACGGTGTGTCTGCTCACAGGAGGAGAGCTCCTGATTGAATGCTGGGTCATGGCACGGAGCACCGCCCGCATCACCATCTGCCCACAATTAAGTGCTAACCGTGGCACGTAAGCAAAACATGCGTCCGACAATAAAAATTCAACACACCATCGATATGCGGTCAAAGGGGGTGGGTTGGGGGTGCTGTAGCATAACTCTCAATTAGAAAGTATTTGTGTGCACACACAGCCAAAGGGTCCTTTGCCGAATTTATTACACCATTCGGCGGCGGCTGCGGGAACGGTGTACGCTAGAGGTTGACACAATCGACTCGGTCTAGTCTATGCGAGATTGGGATTTTAACGAGATTGGATTTATGACTTCGATGTAATTACGAGATGATTGTGGCCAGTAATTACAGAAATAAACAACAGCGTTCGGGTATGTATTTTCGAATGGTATCTATTGTGTGTAAGCAGAATGTTCCTGATGACAAAAGGAGAATTAATTGCGAAAACGAACGACGACGGCACGATTGTGATATTTCTCTCTTTTCACTTCGGTTTGTTCTTGAGCGTTGAAGTGAAGTATTGGCGCGACGATTTGATGGAGATATGCATCTGATGGCTCAGACATAAGGAATTTTAAGGGAGGGGGCGGGCGGACAAGATGAGAACGAAACTCAATTATGTGCTGAACTGAGCATGTCAGAAAGAGGGTCGCATTTTTTGACATTTGCAATTTACTTTGGACACACAAAAAAATGGTAAAAGACCTCAGAAATTAATTGAGGCAACATTCATATTGTAGGACTCTGCAAATGGAACACCTCTTTCACTGAGAGTCGAACGTGGTGGATGTGGACATGTAGACGAACTTCAACGACAGAAGGTTTGAGGGTGACGGCTTACCTCAGTACCTCATCGTGTTAAGACCTTCAGGATGGTCTGTGCATGTACTTGAACCCAAAAATGCAAGCAGGCCAGATAACAATGACAGCCATTTCATCTGTTTCTGTTTTAACTGCTGTCAGAATTGCCAATGACATCCAGTTGTCTAGATAATCGGTGTGGAAATTTTTAAAATATACTGCTCAAGTCCTCGTGAGATCGGCAATCAGCATGGCTTCAGTGTGCAAGCAATGTGTCGCATCGTTTTGGATTTGACTCCAAGTTAACATGCTTTTAGAGCGTGTGAATAGCCAGACGATAGCTTGAAGTCTTAAGTCGAGCATTCCAGACGTAGGGAGTGAATCCCACACCATGGGAGCTTGGCATTCTATCTACCGAAGGACCGCACGATGTCAAGTCCATCACTCAATGACGTCGAGTGATAATAGAGGAACCAGAGTGAGGTTTTTTTTCTTTGTCACCCCACATGGGAGCACAGGAGGCTTTCACTTGACTTCAACGCAATGGCAACGTTTGGGAACCCGTTAGCTACCTCTCAAAAAATTATCAAACGCAGAAATAAATTACATGGTGCACCGACTGAACAAGCCATATTCCAGTCCACACAGACTCATAGAGCGACTGAACGATAGATTGCTTGCCATCGGCAACAGCGGCAGAACATTGAACGTATATATCAAGCGATTGATGCCAGCATACTTGGCAGCAGCTTCAACAACATTCCGATCCATTGCATCTATCTCCACAGCCATCAACAACCGGAATCCAACAACAGTTATCATCTCAACTGCTACAAATTCATCCAAATACTCCAGCTCCGACAATATATCCCGAACCAAAAAAAGAGAAGGGGAGAAGTAGAGTAAGTGCGGCATATATGACTTATCCTTAATATCTTTTTTTCTTTTAAACAGTCCTACAAACCATTTTCATATCAGTTTTAGAAACTATAATTAAAAAACAAAAAGTTATAAACAAAAACTTAAATTAGCTTGATATTTGATCTTAAAAAAATATGTATATGGTCTTCTTGGTCAAATATGGCCCACCCTGGTCAAAATTGTTGTCAGGGGAACATTGCTATAGATTCCCAATATGGCTTCCATTATCCTAATTTCCGTCAACTGTTCCGTCGTTTTTGTCTTTGTTTGGACTTATTAGCCCTCGGAATAAAAATAAAAATGTTAAAATAGCCTACTGCGCAACACACGGACATATGGGGTAGGCCAAGCACATTTGTTCATGATTTAGTCCACAGTTGTCCACATTGTCTGGCCATGACTGTGATCAACAAACAAAAAAATATTGTCTTCTGCTACAGGTTTGGGTGCATTGTCCTCAACGATCGGGCGATGCATCACCGTATTAGTCGGACCATATTTTATTTATAATCAGGCCGCCGCAGTGGTGTTCGATATGGCCAGTGGAGAGAAGATACCGGTACCCAGAGCTGACGATTGTTGGCGACTTCACTTGTTATCGGAATTGAGGCACATCCGCTAATACATCTTTGTTAACTTTTTCTTTTTTTCGTTTGTGAATAAAGATCAAGACAAAATTATGAATTGATGATTGTTCTTTTTTTTCCGTGGTTTACTTTCGTTCGTCATCAAGTAATTAGCAACTCGTCGATCCACTCTTCATTCATTGCAACACACATTCCAAAACCTTTTTTAAAAATATCAAGCAAATTAGGAAAACACATAAAAGAATTTGGCTTAAGAAAACTGTGACCAATTTAACGCCAAATTCAACCGTCTCCCTCGATTGGTTGCAACTGCCATGACATCATTCCAAGTAAGGAAGCATTTTTCTAGCTCCTGGTGTTCCTGATATTGCCTCTGGAACTTTTGTCTTGAGGATCCACTATAACGCCATTCTGGTAAGACTGTCGGCAATTTTCTTGATGGTGTGTCCGATCCGTTTCCATTTGCGACTCTTAATCTGTGTCACATCTGTGTTCCGACATGGATGTTGAATGAATGAATGCCACTGGTTTCGCATGATGTTAGAAATCAGCCAATTTTCGGTAAACATGAGTTGAATATTTTGCATTTCTTGTTTCTCGAAATCTGACAACTCCCCCAAATATATAGGTCATAGTTGTCAGAATGCTGCTCTTGCTTTTCGATGTCTGTTATCACCATCTGCTTCTGCGCATCAGTCTGTTATCATTACACTATGTAGAGAGCAGAATCTATTTACATTTTCGACGGGCTTTCCTCTGAGGGTAATATAGCCACTGTTAGTTTTGTTGTTTGCGTTGAAGTTCCTGGAGAAGAAGCTGTACAGCGACATGAGTCTAGTCAGGCGTCTACGGACTGAACGCCTAAGGTGGCTAGGCCATGTTGAGCGCATGGATAACACTGCTCCAGCCCGAAGGGTCTTCGACTCCGAACCAGTGGGCCAACGCAATAGAAGACGACCACCCGATGGCGCACTCAAGTGGAGAAGTACCTTAACCAACTTGGAGTGCGAAATTGGAGACAGCTGGCTAAGGATCGTGCCAGCTGGAGATGATTGTTGACCGAGGCCCAGGTTCACCCCGGACACGAAGAAGAAGAGTTCTTGTTTCTTATGGACTTAGAATTCTGTATCTCTTCGGCATATCTTGCTTATCTTGCGAGGTGCTCTAATTTATCGTGGGCACCCAAGTTTAGTTTAAAGCTAACTTCGGGCTGAGTAACATCAGAGTTTCAATTCAAATAAAGTTCCGTATAGAGGGAGAACAAATGGACAAAGATCATAATTTACACTCGTTTGAGTGATTATCCAACACGAACGTTTAAAATGTCGCTGAAGGGGGCATAGAGAGAGGGTCAACCTGGTATATTACGCGGTTGGATCAAAAATTGACATCATTGGATATGCATCCACAAAATATTGATTGTTTGATGCGGTTTTTGGCATGGCGGCAACATCGAACAACTTTTTCCATGTAAAGGGTGGTTAAATTCTAGGGGCCGATGTTGATTTTGAATAAAACACAAATTATTTAGGAAATTCTTGTCATTTCTTTTTATTATGATAATATTGGTATAGTTCAATTATGTATTGAACAAAATATCGGCCAAATGGCCGCCGCGACATCCGATGGTCCAAATTTTCGATGACGCTGAAGCATAATTGAGGTTCCATTATGTTAATGTGCCGAATTATCTCATCCTTTAGCTCTTGAATTGTTGCTAGCTTATCGACGTACACCTTTTCTTTCAAATAACCCCAAAGAAAAAAATGCAACGGTGTCAAGTCACATGATCTTGGCGGCCAAATGACATCGCCACCACTTGAGATAACACGGCCATTGAATGTGTCGCGCCAAAGAGTCATTGTTTCGTTAGCACGATATGCATTTTGATTTGAACGCCCATTTTCATAATAAGCCTGAATAACTTTAACGCGTTGCTCGATTGTGTATCTTTCAATGGTTCAAAATGAGTTAGTCCTTTATATAAATATATCGCATATTTGGTTCCAAAAAGAGGCCGACATACGTAACATAAAATCACAAAACTTGTGAAGGAACCGACCAAGGAAGGGCTTGAGAATGAGCTAGAGGTGTCATTAACTTTTGTCGGTGGGATGAACTGTCTTACTTTCGCGATTCGTTTTCTACTCGAAACAGGAGTCTTGGGATCGAAGACCCTTTTGGCAGATTCATAACTTGGTACAGTTCTTAGTCTCCTTCTAATTTTAAATTGATATCACATGTGATGATGGTTTCTTGGATGAGGACCCTAGTTAATTGGCCAAAGCGAAGTAACTCCAGTTACCGGATGTTTCTGAATCTACTAGATTTTCGTTCCCGGATTTCACCTTGGTCACGAAGGGAAGTTGATCACTATCGACCGCAAATGGGGTAGTCGGTGAGTCTGTGTCTATCAGTGCTCATCTTTCTTTATGGATGGCTGCTCTGCAGAAGTCATTATCAACTGCCGCATCCACAGTTACAGTCAGTAGGCAGTACTAAGACATTCGCGGAACTCAGGTGGTAAACATTTTTCCAAAGCCAGTTTGGGAGCTTTACATTGGGTAAGCTGTGGCTCTTTTGGTCAAGGGCGCTGTTCACTGCCTCAGCGCAGTTAGCAATGCCGGATGCATCCGATCGGCAGAGTGTTCCATAAAGGAACGTAGCCTATTAATTCCACGGCTATTTTCTCAACAACCTGAATGGAAGACAAGTAACCGCCTCGGTAACGGAGCGATTTCCTGTTAAATACCCCGCCAAAGGCTTAAGGACCTGTCGATTATTGGTTCTAAACGCGAAATGTGAGCTTCCTTAACAAACCATGAGGTCCTTTGACCGCTATAAAGTAGACAGAATGCTGAGAGAGCATGAGCAAAGTACGACGACTACTAAGCGCATTATTCATTTAGTATTCACTTATTGACACACATTTGCTGGCATCATATTCGCATGTCAACTACATCGAAAACTACTCATCGAGATCATTTAATTAGACTTTCTACATCTGGGGCAATATTTTCAGTAAGCTCTTCTAAGAACGGACACACTATCACGTTACAAGTTCATACGAGGCCTCCCAAATTAATCGGTTTAGGAATGGGAACCTGATAGTGATCAAGATGCAGAAAAGTTTTGTGTCAAAAAAAAAATATATCTTCGCTGTCCAAGTATGTTGCGTGATTCTGTATCGATCGACATCACATCAAGAAAGAAAAGGCGACGGCAACTTAACACCGTCCTAACATTAAAAATAAGATTTTTTGTCACCCTTTCGGGACCCAAAAGTGTTCACCAGCAACACGCGGAAGCAGTCACACTCGATTAAAGAAATTAAAAAAAAAGAAAACAACCAAAAATGCTTAAAGAAACAATTCGTCTCTTTGGCGGCTCCAAAGAAGACATAAAACGCTTTACACTTGACAAGGTCGGGGACTGTTGTCCTCATGTTCTGTGAATTTTGACGTCATTTGCATGATGTGAACATCTTACCATCAAAAGTGTACACGCCTCACAAACGGAGACCGTCCCTCTTGAGAGCCGACTTCAAAGGAGGCAGATAATCAGATTTAAATTTAAAGGTCTTCTTCCTTCGACTTTTCCAAAGTCATCCTCGGTACACATGTGGTGCAGTTTAAAAATGATTTTAATGCCAACAAGGACTCGCCGCTTTTTGTGTTCGTCTGTTTTTTGAAGACATTTTTGGAATGAATTAAGGCCCGACGCACACCCGCCAGCCGACTAAACTGCTGACCCTCGTGCCGTAGCCTATTCCCCGAGATGAAAATGGAAGCCCCAAACCATTAAGACGACCAGAGAACAGCAAAGGAAAAATGGTAAACAAAAGAAAAGAACACATTAAAATTATGGCGAAAAAAAGAGGACGGGAATCCTTAAAAAGTACTTTACATAATCGCTCCGTGGCGGGTCTGTGTTGCTGTGCTGCTGTGATGCTTGTGCCAGCGCAGATATTGTTGTATCGTCGCTGCAGCGGTGGCTGGCTGCGGACAGCCCCGGCATACTTACCGAACTGTTTGCGTTCATCAACCAGAAATGCTTGCCTTGTCACCTGCCGCTGGCACTTGACCTGTTTTCACACATCCTTCTAACCAACGTACACACGGCCACACATGCATGCCGGTTTGCTCCGAAATCCGCGTTCGCATGGAAGTCAAGAGTGCACACGTACATACGTGCGAACGTTATCACAAGGCCCTTGCGAGGCAGAAGGAATCTGCTTACGCTTCGTGTCGTGTGCACGCCCATCACCTGTACAGCGCCGAAACCAATTCAATTTTAATCGTGGGTAATTATTAAAAACAACAACAAGAGCCCCAGCACACAGCCCATTGTGCCGGGCCAAGTTATCAAGCCGTGCTGTGCAACCATTATCGGCTTAGCGTCTCCGTACAAATGATGCCGTGTGAAAAGCCCCGGAAAACGGGGTGTACCTAGGCTTAATCTTGTGACGGGGCCACGGAAAGGGCACGCACCTGCAGCCAGGCATCCGGGATGGGTTAAAAATAATATCACTACATCACCGCGTCACCGTGTCACCACATCGCCACATCGTCACATCGGCACATCAGCGTGCAACGCAAGGCGTAGCGACATTGATGCGATTAACGATATGTGTAGTTAAATTGGCTGTAATTACGGCCGTTTTATGTTATTCACAATAATAATAATAATAATGCGTGCTTAATTGAAATTTATGATCGATTAAATATGCTCACGTCATACGTTTAGTTCGCCGCACAGGTGTTTAGTTATTAAATGTGACAAGTAATCCATTATTTTTAATTGCCCCGCAGTTTGATGGGCTTTATGAGCTGCCACACTTGAAGTGAGTGACTGGTGGGTGGTCGGACTGGATACACTCCAACTGACAGATTGTTCAATTTGCACTCGTATGTACGATTTAGTGGATCCGATCCTGGAGCAAATTATACATAACAGCAAAAGTAAAAAAACGCTTGCAGCACACCAATATGGCCTTAGGGAATCTCGGTCCACCATCGATGCCATAAAGACAGTGGTAGATATGGCGTCGGAAGCTATAAAAAGAAAATGGTGATGATGTGAACCAAAGGACACTGCGCAATGGTTGCATCTGGCATCAAGAACGCGTCCCTTGACAACCGCCGCTACTTAGGGCCATATGACTCTCTATAAAATCCTTACACCAGTCCTGCTATAAGGAGCCAAAAGCTGCACGAAAGAGACTAGTTGGTGGCTTGATGGAGGAGAAGGCACAACCGGTAACTCTACGAGCTGTACAAAGATGTGGTCGTAGTCCAGAAGGAAAAAATCCCACCACTGCTCTTGCCCGGCCACTTAGAGTGCGTGAACAGCGATCGAAAGCTTTTCTTTTCGTATTGGAGCCTCCTTGATCGAGAGGATAGCAAGACCGAATGTCCGGATAAAGACCAAGTACTGGCGGAAGCAAGACAGTCTGGTCCCGATGTCTGGAAGCAGTGTATCCAGTACCCCCATCAATGGAAGCAAATGCTTAGGCTTGGCACCTTCGTGGTTCGCTGGTCTAATAAGTAAGTAAGCCAAGAAGGAAGCAAGTTGAAACCCCGTGGCGCTGTGAGTATGTGCGTCGATCCCAAGGCACTTGAACCTCGACATCATAGAGATTGATCCCTGGTCAGTACGACAAGAAATAATTTTCGCTTTTTCAAACAAACGGATTTGGCATAAAACTGTAGATTCCTTCCATTCGTGAGAGGACAAGCTGCTGAGAAGCTACGTCTTGGCACTCAACGGGCTGTAGCGCCACATATATTATTATTATAAGAAAGAAGTGCCGAGAATAGACACACCAAACTAACTGCATTGCAACTTCAGGAAGTTTATGTACCAAACTGGTCAGTAGCCGATGTTTCGAAGAATCAATCAACCGATGGATCAGAGCCATCGTCGGAAGTCGCTAAATTACTTCTTCCTCCGGCGGAGTGTTGTACAAACCGCGATGAAGGGATGCCCAAGAGGAGGAGTTCGCTCTTCCTTGCCGTTGTAACTAGTTATTGACGAACTGATAACAGATCTTCAGTTTGACAACTAGGTACCTCATCTCCCTCTCTCCCTCTATACCTTCGGCCCGTGCTGTGTCTTGACCGGACAATATTAATAACCGCTTGAGCACGCGCAAGTTATAAAGAAAAAAACTATGGGATATGGTGATGGCCTGACGATGTTTATTAGGGTTAAGCACAAAACGACGATATTCAGCATAATTCAAAATGCGTAGTTGCAAAAGGCGGAATGGTGTCGCACAGAAGAATTCCATTAATCATTGCAAGATCGTTTTAGTGCTATTCTCAAGGACATTACGTAAGAACCTTGAACCCATAATAATCAAAAACACCACTCCAATCAATTCTAGCGAACTCAAATATCTTGCAGTAGTGACTTAGTAAAGACTCAGCTGGAATTCACACATCAAGTTAGCACGCTTTACCAGTGCAAGTAGTCATAGTCTTAGGCAACCCAAACGTTTAATCAGGCCTTATTCTTGCAAAGATATCCTTCTTATCCTCTTGTCCTTCAATAAGGACAGCATAACAAGGCTAACGAACTTTCTTACTGGCTAAGGCACGCTGCTTGAATGTCTGTCTTAGATCATCACCTTAACAAATTAAACCTGTGCCAGCTATGCCTCGAATATTATGAAACTTCTGAGCACATTCTGTGTGAATACCCGGCAATCATCTGGTTAAGGTCAACGTATTCTTCCATGTAACGACGTGTTGGGTATGCAATAAATGTCTAGACTAAATTCATGGCTTCATATCGTTCTAGTCAATATTATTCCTTCCGCGGCTTAGAGCTATCTCGCGGAAGCCTAGACTATCTCCAGAGAGGATGAAGAGGCGCTTGAACTCTTCGAGAGAAAAGTTCTGGTTTCAATCTTTGGTGCTGCTTGCGTTGAAGGTTCCTAGAGAAGAAGATCTTACCACTAACTCTTCGGGCTGTACAGTGACACGAGTCTAGTCCGGCGTCTACGAATTCAGCGCCTAATATGGCTTAGCCATGTTGAGCGCATGGACAACACTGCTCCAGCCGGAAAGAGTCTTCGACTCCGAACCGGTGGGACAACGCAATAGAGGACGACCACAATGCCGTTGGCGCACTCAAGTGGAGAAGGACCGAGATTGGAAGCAGCTGGCCAAGCAACGTGCCAGCTGGGGAGGTTTATTGGCTGAGATCCAGGTTCACTCCGGACTGTAGCGCCATAAGAAAAAGCAGAAGAGGAAAAAGAACACTTCTTAGAGAGTATGACAAAATATCTTCCCTTTGTCGTCGTCGGTACAGGATCATTCGGTACAAACCATTACTTACATTTTGTAGTCCTTTCGCCGGCGCCTTGTCCAGGTATGAGGAACACTGACCCAAATGCACATGATCGCCCATGTTCTTATTTCAATTGACTAGCTGACTCTGCCACGCTTTGCTGTGATTCGGTAGAAAAAATAGAAAAATATTTCAAGAACATATTTCTTACTGCAATAGGTTAGGTTAGGGTAGGTTAGGTTGTAGTGGCTGACGGCTAAATAGCAGTCACACTTAGGCCAAAGACGGTGCGTAATGAGGGCTTGCTGAGTCTAAGTAGACTGAGTGACCGTTTTAGTTTACGTGATGGCCAGATTTCTTTTGTTTTAAGGCGGATGATGGGCTGTAGCGATCGGCATGGAATGTGGTACCCCTGCTATTGATAGGAATGAGGTTGTACCACACCTGGCGAGTTCATCGGCTAGTTTCACAGTGTCGGCACCCACATGAGGTGAATGTTAAATGCTCAGCTGTCTCGTTAAGAGACAGCCTGCAATTAAGGGATATTTTTGAGTAGAACATGCCATTGTCCAGTGATTTTATAGAGTTCTTACTGTAATGCTATTACCCAATTTTCTGTGCAGCTTTCTTTATAATTCTCTCCGTACAAACGCTCTAAAATTATTTAAAAAAAATGTACAAAACTGAATAAAATCGGTGAAGCCGTTCTCAAGTTATGGCATGACCAAGGACAATAGCGATTCATTTTTACACATATATTCGTTGATTAAACGAATTGGATCGAATCCGTGTCCTATTTCAAATTCCCCCCCTTTTCAGTGCGTTCACAAGCAATTAACTCTTTCGCAATGCCATTCAATTAATGATTGCAACGAACCAACGCACGTTAACACACCACATTTTTGCCATTAATTGCTCCGCTGAGAAGTGTCACGTTGCCCAAAGTTATCATCGGCTTATTCATAATTTTCTGCATTTAATTTAATATTTTCAATAGTATTCGAAGCTGTTTCAATCGTATTCGTTACGCGCTACTGTGCTGTACTGTGCTAGTGGGTACGCATGTGTAAATGCTCATTTAATTACTTCTATCCCCACCCGTCGCCACAGTCAACAACTTTATTGAGGTTTCGCAAAAATTTAATTAACCAAAAATGGTCACACAAAGAGCATCGAGTCGACTGGCAGCACAGCGCAGCTCAGCTCAGCCAACTGCCAAGTACACGACGACGAATACTTACAGCACGCAGTGTGATACACCACCATAATTTAACGTTAATTAAAAGAATGAAAGCAATTCAAGTCTAACTGGCGGTCCACAATAAACATCATCCGACGATACGCGAACCTTTCCCTTTTGTCTCAATGATTTCTTTTAAGTAATTGGAAATAATAAAAGGATTTTCAAAATTCACCAAGGACTTAAATTAAACTGCAAACAAAGCCCGGCAACAAGCACCCCTTTTTTTTTTTCTTCTTTCTGTTTTATTTTCGACTCCCCTTTGCCGTTCACTCTCGCTGTGTTTCGTGTGCTGTCTTCGTTTTGTTCTGTGTTTTTTGTTTTCTCCATCGCCTCATGGAATTTTTGGACGAAGCCCGATTCAATATTGGCGGGCGGCATTACCTCCGCAACCCTTTTCACTTAAATCGCCGATTACACAAAATAGGTTTTTAGAGATTCTTTCTGCTGTTTTGCAGCTCTTCGCCTTCGTCCCCTGGTGCTGGTGGCAAAAGAGAAGAAACTTCTCCAATAATCGTCTTCAATATTACACTTTGCAGCAGGAGCAGGAGCAGAGGCAGAGCCAGAATGGCGGGCCTGAAGCGGGACGTGTTCTAACTTCGAGGCATAGCCTGCCAGCGATATGAGCGGCACCATAAACAAGTGAAACATTTATTTGAAAATTTCGCACAAATCGATAAAGGGAAAGCGGGCCAAAGGACGCTGGATTTTTTGGTCTTAGACCCACTAACCCCCTTTAAAGGCGAACCAAACGAGAGCAACACGAGCCCGAACGAGCAACAATAACACGACGAACCGATTCTAAGATGCAAAGCCATTCGCAACGACACAAGAAAAAAACGAAACAAAAAAAGCACGAAAAGTGAAAGAAGGAGTACGAGTGCCACCAGCCACCAGCCACCAGCCACCACCAGGCAGCAGAAGGATCAGCGTGGAAATTCAATGTTAAACATCACAGGCAATGGCTTTGATATGACGTCGACGAAGGCATTGGTACTGTGGCGGTGGTTAGCTGTGAGAAACAAGAAAAAAAAACTCAAATGGTTACGGGGCGAGTTTCTAGGATACTCATTTCTTTTTTTCCCTCTCTCTCTGGTACAGTTTCAGTCGAAAACATGCTATCAGACGGAAAAAAAAGGACCCCCTCCACCCACAGCCGGTCGACGTACATAGATCTGTGCTGTGTGATGCCACACATATGGCCTTCATGTAGCTTGGCTTGCTTGATTGGGTGGTTGCCGTTGATGCTGATGCTGATGGGTGGCGACCGGGCGAGTGGAACTGGAAAAAAAAAAAACATGGCAAACGGTCGCCCTCCCCATTGAAGGGATGGAAATAGGTACACCTTATCGAAAATTAAATTGGCGATTGCACATGATAACACGATTATCACAACTGAACGAGCATGAAGTCAGCCGACAAACTTGAATCCTGTTGTGCGCCTCCTCATGCCATCGTCCCGTGTACCCCGTTTGGCTAGTTCCAACACAACACAATCCCCGGCTGCTTGGGGGCGTGTGAGACCGATTGGGAGACGATTTCGGCGGACGACGCTACACGCTCATCCCGTGCAGCAGGGGAGGCACATGCCATTATGCTCATTTTGCTGCCACTGGCACTGTTTCTGCTGTAAAATGTCAATAACATATCGGTGACAGAGTTTGCTGTCGTTCTGCTCGTTCCGATGAGTTTCAGGTGTTTGCTGGTCCTGCTGCTGTGAGAACTTTTGTTTTACCATCCTCTGCTTTTTTTGCTGTGTGGGTCCTCGCTACGGTGTCAAGCTTCCAGCGAAAGGGTAAAATGCCACCTCGTTGGTAACTTTGTTACACACCGTGCGCTGTGCACGGCTTTGACATCACCGCATACTCTGGCACCGATTTTGCTTTGGGGTGGTGTGGCGAATTTTCAACTTTTTTTTGTCGGTGTTTGTTCGTCTCCTGGTGAGGCATCAATGAGTTGTTGGGAAGGTGTTTTTTCAACATCAACTAAATTCAGTTTAAGTTGATTAAGCGACGACTCAAGTGATTCGAAGGACCCCCGAAGACTGGATCAGCAGGCCACTGGGCCGGACTACCACAACGATGTCTGTCTGTCTGCATCTGATCCGAATTCATGTCAGAATGTCACGAGCATCTAGCCGCTGCACTTCAAGTCCACGGTAAATTCGAACGCACCGCGCACCGTTGCCAGGGCGTTCGACTTCCGAAGAGGTTAACAGAATTTAATGAACCAATTTCTATTCCACTTCCAGTAGAAAAGTGTACGGAAAAGTAAACATAATTATGCTGTAAGAACTTGTCTTCGAAGTGTAGCGCTGCTCTCTCTCTTATTCAATTGCTCCGCCGCCACTCGAATGCTGTGCCCGCCTTTGTAATTTATTTATGTATAACGTTCGCTCGGGTAGTCACCGTCTCCCGGATACACACACACGCGTGTATTTCACATAAATACTCGCACATTTTCTGGATACGACATCATCAAGCAGGACAAATATCCTGTTTATTTCGTTCGTCTTTCAGTTGAGAAGTTCGCCATTTTCTCAATGTCAGTCAATACCTTTAAAAGCGTTATTCGCCTTCATCTTCGTCGTCCTCCTCCTTGGATGCGATCGCAAATGTGGCACATATGTGTGTGCGCACGGAGGGTGCTTGAGCCAATATTCAAATCGATTGATGAGGAAAAGCACATCAAAGGGAAGTTGAAAAATATTTAGGATAAGTGAATTAGTGCATGGTTTTCAAATTCGTCAAATTCGAGAATCGAATGAGAAATTTTTATTTACTGGCAACTGCTGCTGCTGCCTGGGCAGGATGCGAGGGATTATGTACGGTTTCGAGGAAACATACCCACTTGCCGTGGCATGTGGAGGCGTACATGTGTTCGCACTCCTTGTTTGATTGGTCCTTATTCCGATTGATGTTTTTTTTTTCCTTGTAATCGAATGTGGCCAATTCGTGAGGAATAGCAGAGTGATAGGGAGAGAGTTGCGTGGCCTCAATATGTTCAAAAACGCTTAACGATTTAGTTAAAAATTTGCTCGGTTGCAACAGGTTTTCTGGTTCAAAATTAGTCGAATAGACATAATAAATGGCGCTACAACCCTTAGAGGACTATTGCTAACTTCTCAGCTCTCTCTTGTAGTGCGTGCAAGAGTGGAAGGGACCCACAGTTTTAAGCAGACTCCGAACGGCCAAATTTGAGAAGCTTTTTCTAGACTAAAATACCCTTTCGGATCGAAACTACGACGTCGTCGTCGATGTTCAAGTGCATAAGCGTAGACGCACATACTCACAACGCCATGGAGCACCACCAAAATTAGTTTGTGCTGTGATGATTAAAAAGTCGCTAAAACTATACCTTCTGAAATATAAGCAATATGAAGGAGGAATGCGACCTCAAGCGACTAGCCATGACTCGACTCAGAATGTTTATCTTTTCCTCAAAATGTGGACGCACCTGGAAGTGACTATTAAATGCATGAACCATGATATGGGCCCATCGCGAAATTAATGTGCGTCAGGATGCTGTGGCTGTAGGTTTCTTAAAAGAGCGGATAGTGAATTTTGGCTTCAAAATTGAGTGGTTTAGATACAAAAGCTATCCATTCCCATCATATTCGGTGTAACAATTGGAGTCTATTCGATTTGTAATCGACATCGTTGTGCATGAGGTTACTTTGGCAACTTTCTTAGTCTTCTTTGTATGGCGCCTCATTGAGTTCTGGTAATTCGCTGAGTTCTGCCAATCATGTCAATGTCGGCGTCGGCGTATGCTAACAATTGTACGGACTTTTAAAAGATCCTGCCTTTGTCCAATCTTCTCCAGGACGACGTTGAAGAAATAACATGACAGAGCATTGCCTTCTCCAAAACAATTTCTTGACATTGAAAGTCTCGGTGAGTTAGTCACCATAGCTTGGCAACCCTTCGGCTTTAATTTGCTTGATAAGTTGTCACTAAAGTTTATACGGTTGGATCGAATATGCTGAAAGAAACAAGCGGTTGGTCATCGCAGGTGGAGCAGGTAGCTAAAGTTCGAAATCGGTGCAGGCTAAAAGCCCGATCTTGATAGCACAAAGACCTTGAAAATTAGAACATAGAATGTTGGAAGTTGTGGGAAGAGACCTGACCACTACGGCCGCAGATGAATCTTTTGTGATTTTCCACAATTTCACGCAAGATGAGTTCATGATGAAGCTTATATACGTATATGGTATTTTGGGTGAACTAGTGGCAATTTTGTCCACTTCCGTTAGTATCCGCCTAGATGTCCATGGCGTGTTCTGACTAGGCAGTTACAGTGACACCGCACATGTCGTTAGAGCCAGGCAGCGAGCGCTTGGTAGATCCTTGTTTAACTCACTTGACTATATATAGACACCCTAATATCGTAAAAAATCAACTATATAGACGTGTCGCATTAAAATGGCGCACTGTGCTAATAAGGGTCTGCTGTGAACAACCACTGCTTCTTCTTCATCTCTGTGTGGCGCTACAGTCCGGGGTGGACCTGGGCCTCAACCAACATGACTCTCCAACTAGCGCGATCCCTGGCTAGCTGTCTCCAGTTTCGTACACCAAGTTGGTTGAGGTCCTTCTCCAATTGGGTGCGCCACCTTAAACGCGAACGTCCTCTGTTGCGTTGCCCGACAGATTCGGATTCGAAGATTCTTCGGGCCGGAGCTGTGTTGTCCATACGCTCTACATGACCAAGCCACCGTAGGCGTTGGATCCGTAGACGCCTAACTAGGCTCATATCGCTGTACAGCCCATACAGTTCGTGATTGAATCTTCTCCTCCAGAACCCGTCAACACAAACAGGACCAAAGATCGCACGCAGAACTTTTCTCTCAAAGAGACCAAGGACTTCTTCATCCGCGCCGTATAGCAGGACTGGAATGTTCAGAGAGTAGAGTCAACATGGTTCTTCGAGAGAGGCCTCTATTACTCAATTGCCTCTTGAGCCCGAAGAAACAGCGGTTGGCAAGAGTTATCCTACGCTTGATATCGGTACTGATGTTATTTGTACAGTTTAGTCCGCAACAACCACTGCTACCTACCTAAATACACATTCGCCAGGCCTATGGTTTTCAGATGTTTGATTACTATGCAGTGTTCAGTAAGGAAACTAGTGGTTATACGAATCCGACTCTTAGTGATCCTGATGAGTTGTTTCGTTCTATTAAGGGAAACAGTTGGTGGGCCTGGTTCTTACCTTCGTGTGCGTCCGGTATGTCTCTGAGCCAGCTATTTAGACATGTGATTTTTTGCTTGTAACAAACATGCTAGTTACCCTTGCTTACATACCTAATGTTGGTCACCACTAGCATACAAAATTCTTATAACGAAGCAGATCTTCTTCCAGAGACAGTTCCAGCTCCAATGAATTATACAGGCACCGACTTTCAACGGGGTGAACATTTTTCTTCATGAATGTCTTTGTGAAAGTAAGTTGTTCTGTGACAATGCTTGCAGCCGTATGTTTCTTATACTTTTTTGTCTTGTACTTTTTTGTCCATCGCACTAGATGGCGCACACAAGTTGAAAAGGACCTCAACCAACTTGGTGTGCGCAACTGGAGGCAGCTGGCGAAAGATCGTGCTGGCTGGAGAGGCATGTTGGTTGAGGCCCAGGTCCACCCCGGACTGTAGCGCCAATCAAGAAGAAGACTTTGTTGACTTCGTCTTAGGCCGCTAACAAATATGCCTTTGACAATAATACAATTTGTAAGATGTACAATTTTTAAAATTCGTAATCAGCCGTCAGGCTTGGTAAACAACAACTGGCAGAAAGGCAGGTATTTAATTCGAAATTGTGCTTCTGATCCCTCTGGCGTCCCTCAGGGATCCAATTTAAGTCCTCTTCTATTTACACTACTCGTTGATTTCTCTACAACTTTCGTCGTCGCAACTTTTTTCTTAAAAAAAGACTTTCGTCTTGGCAGGCAACAAGTCTGGTTAGAACTCAATTTGATTTCCAGGACAGTTAAGACATGGAAAACACGAGCGAGGGCGATAAAGTGTCAAGTGTCCACCAGATACCTGGTACTACTTACTGTGTTGCTTCAATTGATATTTTTCAGTCGTGTGTGAGTCAATTACCACTCCCAACACGAAGCCCAAAGTCATACAATCATATTTTCGCCTGTTTCAAACTTCCGGTCATGGCTTGGCAATTTTTTCCCTTAACCATTTCAAGAGAATAACTTATCCAACAAAACAAGTGCACCTTCACACTCCACAGCCGTGTCTTCGTGCTCATCTGCGAACAACCTCCATGTACACCTGAATAAATAACAGTAAATATTCTGTAATAACACCCCTAAGTATGTATTACAAGCGGCGTACCACAAAACTTTTATAATTATTACCACCGTGAGCCGCGCCGTATTTTAAACGAAACAATATTAACAATTATTCGTTAGTTACAATAAATCTATTCAAATCTGGTGAAAGTTTGTCAACTACGCTCTGCTTGTTGGCCAATTTGTACACTAACAGGCATTACTTTTGTTCACACATGTACACAGGGGCCGGCGGGCGAACGGGGCCGACGTGAAGACGGGCATGTGTGCTAAGGTAAAAGTTATTCCTGCATCTGCAACCCGTTCCGTTCACATTGTTGCCACCAATAATGGAGATTTATAAAGTTCGACCCTGTGTAACGTGAGGAGACGCAGAGACAGCGGGTCTTGTTAGAGGAATTGCAGACAATCCTCGTTAGGATTATTTGGCAGATAGTTGTCGAAAACAACAATCAAGTGGGTTGCTGTTCGAGAAGATATTTCAATTAAATGTTTTTTAGTTTCGGTCTGCTGCTGCTGCTGCTGCTGCTACTTTTCTGGACCAGACAATTTTTCACTTGGGCGACGTGAAGTAACAAACTTTTCTGACACACAATTGGCAGCTTAATGAAATGACCGAAGTGCACGTGTTTCGTTTTAAATGCATACACCCGGCAAGTGTTTTGACTTAAAGATGAGGTTGCCAGCTCACCCTGTGGCTACGATTAAGTTCGTTCAATAAGTTCGTCGTGTGCCTTCGAAGAATGTGAATTGTTCACTTCAAGTGCCTTGTGAAAACTGAAAGTTTGTGCACTAAATCCAAGCACAGTGGTTTGTTGATGTTCGTAAGAATAATTATCAAACAATGTGTTGGATGCTGGCGACCAAGTGGTGATTGATTTTGGAAATGCAAGTGGCAGAGTGGGAGTGGAAGCAGGGAGTTTGGCTGGAGGAATACTTGGTCCAGAATGAAGTGCTACAAGGCAGTGTACCAGTTTTCTTTCTTTTACGAAAAATTGGGAAGTGACCGTCTGGCTGTATTCACATTCAAGTCAGTTTCTTGAACATCAGCCTTGGATTTATGTTCACACGCCCTTACCAGCGCGATGGAAATTCCGAAGGAGCATGACCTAACATTGAAACGGAAGCGGCTAAGATGGGTCTGGCGGTGAATGAGGGCAAAACGAAGTATATGCTGTCCTTAAGGAAGGACTTACAACATCGACGTCTTGAACAGAGCGTCACAATGGGCAGCTATAACTTCGAGGTAGTCAGGGACTTCATCTACCTCGGCTCCGGAGTAAAATGTACGAAAAACATCAGTACGAGATCGAACGCAGAGTACCTCTTGCAAACTTGCGTTTTCTTTGGGCTAAAGTGGCAATTGAGTAATAGACCCCTCTCCCGAAGCACCAAGTTCACTTATATAAGATACTCAACATCCCACTCCTGCTATAAGGCGCGGGGGCATGGGCAACCTCAAAAAGCGGATAAAGAAGTACTTGGTTTTGCGATCATTACGTTGACGGGATCTGGAGGAGAAGATTAAGCCACCAACTGTACGGGCTGTACAACGACGTGACCCTAGCCAGGTGTCTACAGATCCAACGCCTACAGTGGCTGGCAGGCGTATGGACAACTCAGCTCCAGCTCGAAGAATCTTCAAATCCAAACATGCGCGGCTACGAAACAAAGAACGCTGGCGTTTAAGGTGGCGCACCCAAGTGGAAAACGAACTCAACCAGCTTGGTGTGCGAAACAGGAGACAGCCAGCCAGAAAGCGCGCTAGTTGAAGAGGCCCAGGCTTACCCTAGACTATAGCGCCATACAAAGAAGAAGTTGAGGTCGCAATAGAGAGGTGATCACAGAAATCATTCTGAAATGCCTTACTAACCACTGTTAAAACTTTTCGGTCAAATTCTCAATATTGCCGTATGTACTCCAAACTCTCATAAACGATTAAAACAACCACGATTAGATGAGAACAGGTATGCGCGTTGCGGTTCGTAGGCATAATAGGGCCACTGTGGCACTCGAAATATGAACTCAGAAATCCATCTGAAATCTGAAAATTTTGAGTATTCTTATAATTCTTATAAAATTAAAATGTTGAGGCATTGTTAATTTTGAGCCTGTACGGACCTCAAAGAATTTATATCTCGGTGGCCCCCTCCCAACATACGATTGTAGTGGAATGATAATAAAGGCTTATTTTTCCATTTTATTGAAAGGCCGTCTTGGACCTTTCTGAAAGTGCGGATCTCCACAGGTTGAGAATGGCTGGTCTAGGTGAAGTTTGTTTTCCTTCTCACTAATCAGCGACTCGGAACCCGCCCTAGTGAGCTCATCTGGGAATTCGTTGCCTGAAAACCATCTGTGTACAGAGATCGAGCTTCAGTCTGTCGTGTCTGGCATGGAATTAAGCTTCACGGCTGCCTGAATGTCTCTTAATAATCTGAATTTCATCGCTTTTTTTACCGGCTTTTATCTGGTTTTCAAATGGGGTCCAGACACCATTTGCCGTTTGGATCGAATTAACTTTGCTGGGTATCACAATGGAACAACAATTGTCTAAGTGTACTGGCAATTTCGCTGGCAGCACAATAACCGAACCTATACCTAGCGCCTCAAGTCCGGCTCAGATATCAATGGTTTCGACTCGACAGGAACGGATATCCTAGTGTTAAGTTCATTATTCATCTATCTGCGAACCTTACCAGACATCTGGGGTCTAGTGTTGGGACACCATTGAAGCAGTTCTAACGATATAATATTTGAACCTGAAAAATGCGTCCGAAAGAAAGTTGCCTATCCAAAATGTCCTTCAATGTAGATAACATGTCACTCTTTTGGGGTCTCTTTGGGGTCTGAGAACACCGTTAAGTCGCATGGTTTGTATTTGTGTTCCAAGTGGAGTTTGATGGCACATTTGGGA